>VWPU01020492.1:0-72500 GCA_013398955.1 Callaeas wilsoni
CCCGCGTCCAGCGCCGGGCCGAGGCCCCGAGCCCCGTTCCGGCCCGGGCGGGCTGAGGGGCGCTCGGTGCGGGGATGTGGCGGGCGAGCGGCCCCAACGCTAATGAAGCGCTCCCGGAAACCCCGCCGCGGCTTTCAAACCTGGCCCGATTCAAAAGGTGCCAGGCCGCGAACGGAGGGAGAGGGGATGATTGGAATAAATGACCGCAGTAATTAACTCTGATTGGGAAGCACCTGACTGGAAAGAGAGGCGAGGAGCCGTGCAGCCGACGGGCCTGTGGCCGGCAAGGGAAGCTTTCCTTCAGCGCCGTGTTTGTGTGTGCTAGGAGAGCTCTGCCTTTCCAATAGGTACGTGGGGGCACTAATGAAAAGCAGCTCTCGGCCCAGGGCCTCCCCATTCACTTTCAAAGGGGCAGAGAAGAAAAGCTTCAAAGTAGAACTAATTTACTTCATCCAAACCCGGCTCTGGGCAGCCTGCAGTTTGCACTGACACCGCGACAAAATACTGGCCAAAAAAGAGAAGGGTCGCCTCTTTTCAGAGGGAGGTTAAACATTTTAAAAGCACCTGCAAGCTATTGGTCTGGATTTTTTTGGTCCTTTTTTTTTTTTGGTTGGTTGGTTGGGGGGTTTTAAATTTAATTTTATTTAAATACAGCTATTAAGGCCTTCATCAAGTAAAGCAACCTTTCAATTTTCCATGCCCACCTTGCCAAATTTTATAAAGCCTCAACACATTCCCTTCCCTCTAGTGCTAGGAACTTCATTTTTTACACTGTAGAAAACAGCAACAATTACACATATCTTTTTTTGGGGGGGGAGGGCGGCTGGGGGCGGGGAGGGGAATAGGATTGGCAATCTCCAGCAGCCCTTAGGCAGGAAACACATTTGCTGTGGCTGGCTCTCTCTGCCACGCTATCTCGCCACTTTATTTTACAAAGCAGAGTTCCAAAGAGTGAGGGCATTACTACCTGCTGTTTTACAAGCAATCAGCAATTCATTGTGCCAGTGCTGTCCTGTACCTGCTGAGTAAATGCTTTAAAAAAGTTCCACTAACTGCCCAGTAACAACTACAGTATGGTAGCAAAAGCAATTCACCAAATGTTTATACTAAGCCTCTGATTTATTTGACAGCTTTACACCTTCAAGACATGATATAATTAAATGTTTTGACAATGAAACAAAAATTGTATAAATTAGAAAGTCGTTAAAGATGTACAGTATCTAAAATGAAAACATAGTGCAGCTATAAAACAATATCTAAAATGCTTCTATAAAATAGACAAAATGTATTTAACTTTTTTATGCTTAGACTTTCTGCTACTGTATTAAACTGTTATACATCTAAAAAATTCCTAATTTAATCACTCTATGAATGCCATTTGAGAAGATTACAAATGCAATTGTGTGTTATTTTAGAAAGGCAAACAAATCATAGCTTAAGCAGAAATAGTAGACCTGAAATATGACACTTCTAAAAAGTTTAAATACTAAGCATTACCTTAATTTTTTGTGTCAATTAATTGCTGTTATTTTGATTGTTTCAAAATATAAATCAACAGCTGCGACAATGCCTTAGGGGACAACTAACAACACAGTGATGTTAATCCTGCTCCTCCAAGGCACTCAGTTCAAACCTCAGACAACACTTTGTGCCCGTGAAGACCAGCAAGATGTAAGCTGGCACTTCCCATTGTAGAGAAGAGGGCACACAATGCACCAGGAATGCTGAAAGTGGGATTCAGAATATGAAAAACTTGCTGCTGCCCATGCAGTGTTCAAAGGCCAGCCCAGGAGAACAGCACGAACGACCAGTCATGTTCCAAATGAAAATAAGCATGTTAAAAATTAAATTTTAAAATCGAAACAAATGTCCATGAACTGTGATTGCTCACTCTAAGGTCAGTTCATATCTTTAAAATGCAGTTTCATTATCATTTTTTGGTAGTATGTGTATAAAATGTGAGCTTATTGCTAGCCTTAAAAGCTAATTGTTTAAACAATGTAGAATTATATAACCATTATTTAAACATTAAAGCCTTTAAGCAACTATGCAAAAACATTTAGAATCAACTTTGTAATGCAGCTGAAGAGTACTGTTGTTCTAAAGGAAACTGTAATCCAGCAAAAGGTAACAATGACCAGTTGTTTATAAAAACCACTGAAATGTTTGGGAACTAGTTCACATTCTCATGCTGTGTTTATGTTTCCATTCATCATCCTTCTCCTTGAGAAGATAGCTCAAAAGGAAGAAAGACTAGAGAACAAAATTTTGTTTAAATTACACATAGAGACGTCAGGTAATTTAACAAATCGAGACAAAAAAGGGAAGCCTGTGTATAGCTAAAATCATTATTGCATTAAATCATTTTCTTCTCTCTCTCTCTCTCTCCTTCTCTGAGGAACCCATCTTTGCAGTGAGGTTTATATTTATTTTGTATATTCATCTTTGCCAGGAACTTCTAACTCACAAGTGAAGAAAAGAAACCAGAAATACAATCCAAATGTAGAAGTACACTATGTATAAATGTTACTGTAGTCTTGTCAGTCGAAAAACAGACACAATCTTTGCTTAAACGTGTATCTTAATGACTGACTCCCACCCTCTTCACACTTCTCCTCCACTGCACTGTAACAATACAACACAATATAGTATGATGCCCATAGAAAATAAATTGGTGGCGATGGGACAATTTCAGGACTGGTATAGTGGGCAAATGGAAAATAGTTATTCATCAAACTGCTCATTAGGAGGAGTATGGCTGCAGTGGGCTGTATTTCTGAATAGAAATCTTTTCTTTTGCCCAACACTCGTAAATTACTGAAGCCACATAGCACATTTCCATAATGATGTATGCGATAAGTGAATGTGGGGAAATTGTTTTCCCTTACACCTTTGTGGAAGATGGTTCAGAAAGTTACCATTTTGTTTAATCAAATGTCTGGGTTTCGATTCCTGATTCCATTCCACATCTGCCTTCCGACTACCATGGGTTTGAAATAAATGATGAAGAAAACTGTGAGAATCAAAGTAAAAATAGGTAGAGATCCTCGGAAAGAACTTATTCTCTATTTCATTACTGGTACAAAAGTATGAAATACCTGGGATAATTGTAAATTGTCACATTTGCAAAAACATTCATTCTGTGATAAGCTGGCAAGGGAATTCTTGCCACATAAGGATTAGACAGCCTGTGCCTGTTTACTACAAAACAATCTAAGGTAAAATGAACTTTTCTGAGTGGTTCCATTGAGTTTTTGCTGTATTTAATTTGGAGAGTGGCACGGAGGACAGCTGAGCGCTTTAGGTTGAGTTCATCAGCGTTAATGCAGAATATTCCAATTGTTTATTAATGTAATGCTACAAGCCATTTATTAATCCTTCATCTTACAGTGTTCTCAATTCTCTAAATACCTTCTTTTTTTTCCCCTAGGATGTAAGTAAATTCAAGTGGGCATTTTATAATTAAACAAAACATCAAAATAATAGGCTTTTATGCAGCCACCCTATGCAGGTAGATTTTTTTGTTTTTATGAAATGTAATAATATAGTATGTCTTACTACTACGTAGTTTGCATACATACATACTAAAATCTTATTGGAAAGATTGTTCTGTATTAATATAAACCTTGCTATAGTCACTCTACCTAGAAAATGTTGTAAATTGCTTAATGAAATAATTCATTGTGAAGCTTTAGTTTAAAAAAAAAAGCTATTCCTTGTCTCCCAGAACAAACTTCTATTAGAGCCATACTGAGTCTATTCAAGGGATCAGGTGACATGAAAATACACTTACAGAAAAACCCCATCTTACTCAGAAAACTTTTAGACAAGGTCTTTTGGTGACTTTATATACTGGCCTTGCCACTGAGATGCTAGAATTTGCTAGGCCTAACATTCAATGTCATTTATGCCTTAAATTCTAGTAAATGAGTTATGTGGATCCCAATTTTTATTGGAACAACCATCCTCTCCAGTTTCCTCTCATGAAGACAAACAATAAAATGGCCAGTGCTTTTCCACAGGCAAGAAGTGACTTAGACTACATTTCATTCTTTTGTACCTAACCTGGTCTTTATTCATCATTTAATTGTGGCAATATTGATGTTATTTTATTCATGAACATTTTTGGAAAAATTCATCCTCTAACTGAGGACAAACATACGAAATGATCTCACACCTTTTCTCATAAGGAAATGAAATATCATAACCTGCAGTGTTGATGGAAATGACATGCAGAGAGATTCTGCTACCTAAAACCTTTCTCAGATTTTAAAGTGTTTGAATAAATCCCCATTCAAAAAAAAATCACAACTCTGAAAATTAACAAAATTGTAAAAGTCTGAGAATTTATACTGTAACAATCAGAATCACAAGTGCAAAGATTTCAAAAAGCTCTATTGCAGCATTTTTTGTAAATTTGTTTTACCTTGAGCAAGCTCCCCTCCTGCGATTTACATACTAAATATATACATGATATAGTGGCAAAATCGAAAACCTCCATACATCCCTTAAAGTGTACATTCATAAAATCCCTAAGCAGGTAATCACAGGGACTTCTAATATAACATGGTAAACACCTTAGAGGACCTTTCATATTTATGTCACTCCTGCACTGTGCATACAGTAAATAAGCCCTTTAGTTTTCGTCTTTACAAAAGTACACCAGGCCACATTATAAAGATTTAGCATAGCACTACAGAAAATAAGGGAAATGTGCTATGATTTATTAGCCAATTAAATGCATAATTACTGATTTATCCTTCAAATTACCTATGAAAAGCCCTATTGTTGTGAGCTGAAATGAAATTTTTGGTGTATGATTATTGGCAATACTAAAAAATCAAAAGAAAAATGTCCAGCTTAGTGTGTGCACAAAAATAGAGATAGAGAAGAAGACAAAAACCTTTTACCTGCAAAAATTAAAGTGTGTATGTGGGAAATAATATTATTATCATGACATGATGACAATTAAAATTGCATGGCTTCATATTTGACGTAGCTATATCTGTTTCTGCTGAAAGTTAAGATATTGGCAAAACATTTTTCTGGACATCGGAGGACTAAAAATACTAAAATGCAAAATGTTTTTTAAATCAACTAGTTAATTGCTGTTCATTTTTCAGTATTAGAAGTATTTTACTGGTCCTGGGCCGTGGATATGTGTAAGAAATTCAGTATCACACTGACAGAAATTTCATCAGCTGCCTTGTGTTTCACTGTTTGTTTCCCAGCCACTTCCTTGCCACTAGACAATAACATTATAGTTAGTTCTGCACAAAACTTGTTTGGGCACAGCTCAGGCACCCAGTGAAAAACCTTCAAATGGGGATAAGACTAAAAACAACCAGGAACAGAAAGTGATGGTAACTGCCTAATCACAGAAATTCAGCAGAATGTGGTAATGCCTGCCAGGCACAAATCCTGTCTGACCAGCACCTGCAATGTCAGGAGATGGGGAGAGGGAGGAAAAGAAACACCTTCCCTCCTCCAGTAAGTTTGCACCAGGAAACCAAGGGGTGGAAGGACAGGGGCTACACTGCAGCCCTGAAAGCCACAATTCATTCTTTCCAGTTATGCAAGAGTTAGGAGGTGAAAATCATTACCAAAAATTTTGGTCCTCAAAATGCACTGTAATTTTTAATTGCCTAGGTAAATTTGAGACTTGAGAGCTCACATTTTCAACCATCTATCCACCATATTTCTACCCATCTAGAATTAGAAAACTGTTTAATTAGGAAACTGATGGATTATAAAAGCCTAAACTTCAGCAAACTAACAATTTCAAGGGCAATAGCTTAAAGAAAAACAAAAACTATGGCAAAATGTGAAAACCTTAAAGAAAAAGTTTACCGGAAACTACAAGTAAAAAAGGGATTGTAGACTAAATTCACTATATAAGCTACAGATCCTTCTGCATAAAAGGGGGTTCACATTATATTGAGTGAGAGGTACACTAACGAATATTTTCAAAGGCCTTACAGCTGCTGTTCCACTCAAGGGAAACAAACTGTTTAACAGAGCTGGTAAAAAACACATAATTAATAAAAATATGAAAACAAGCAACTATGTTTACATTGAGCTTTACATTAATCTCTGCACACACAGGGGTATTAAATGCAAATATAAACAATAGTAAGATTTCAAAAACTTGCTTCTTCTTTATAAAGGACTTCATTAATTCCTTATGTATAGCAAGCTTGTACTTTTTAAATACCTAAATCCCAAAGACTTCTCCTTTAGACAATTCCTAGTTTTGGCAAAACAAAATCAAAACCATGCCATACAGTCATTTTGTTTCTGACTATGCAAAGTGACTCTGTGTTCCTCTGATTAGACACTTCACAATGACTAATACATACAAGGAGCAAAATTACTGTAAGAAACTAAAGTATAATTTACACACAAACAAGAATATCCATAATATTCATCATACAAGTTTAAAAAATATCCATAATATCCATGTCATTGGATCTGGTGAGGCAGCATATGCACACCAGCCAGTTCACTGGTGGAGCTGCTTCAGCTGCAGTGTCACAGGAATATCTGGGAGAAGCTGAAGTTACGGATAAGAGATGAAGAGTAAGAAGCAAAGGACACACGTAGGGAGGAAGGCAGCAACTGGTTACTTTCTCCAGCTAAGTGCTTTAAAGATGAACTTCCATGTCACAATAATTTCCAAGTCTATTCTGAGAAAAGCATGAGGTAGTGTTGGAGATCTTCAGAACACATCCTCAGCAGGACGACGCCCTTTAAATGTTGCTTATGAAAATATATATACCTGTTTCTTTACTACTTATTTTTAAGTACTTAATCATACAAAATAATTTTAGTGTCTTTTTAAATGTGCTTCACAGATGTCCCTTATTCTGACTTATCAAGAAGAACATAAATTAAGTTCAGCCCAAGAAATTACATGCAAGTGTTAATACTAGAGTTAGCAAAATACACTGACATATTTTATAGCTTACTGTGTATTACACCTTCCTAACTAGCTACATAAACTGAAAATGTGCACTATTTTTAATTAAGTAAAAAGAATACAGCCCTAGATGCTAAAAACATAGACTTTCATAAAACATGATGATTCAAGGACGTTGGTAGGTAAAACTAAACTATGGAAAAATCTTTACATATTCCTTCAAACACGGAGCAGAAATCAATCTTCTCTTTTCTCACAACCCACATGTGTCACTTCAGATTCCAAATCCAGACTTTGGAGAGAATGTGTGTGTTTTTAGGACTGCTACAGTATGCTAGGAAGCTACTGTTCCTCTGTATATTTAATATAAACCAGTCCCTGAAACACTAACTGAACATAAATTAAGAATTTTGTCATTAATATTATTTCACTCTGGAATCTCCATTACTGAGAACAACACGGCACGAAGCAGAATGTACGTTCTTACATTGCTTTGTGAAACTTGGCATCTGTCAGTGTCATATAAAACACATCAAAAAAGCAGCACTACCAGTTTTAGCACAAATATTTAAAGTAGTTCAGTATAAACTTTGTGTCCAAATGAAGTCGACTAATACCCAGCAAGCAGTGGTGCAGCTGCATTAGCTCATGTAATGTTTCACACATGGAAACCAAGATGCAAGATTACCTCATTTATGGTAACACTCATAAACTACACAGTACACAGTAAACATGTCTACCCAGCAAATTAAAATATCACTGCACTATGCAGCAGCTGAAGCTATCCAGAACCTGTTTATAATCCAATAGAAACAGAAATTTGTCTTCAGTTCTAGAAACAGGGGGGAGGGGGAGGGAATCAAAGTCTAAGTAAAATAAACTGCACTGCAAGTGTCACTTGCCCCAAGACTTCCTGCTTCCCACAAAAGACATGCAACCATTCTGGAGATCAAAGGTCATGGCTTTACAATAGAATACATTGTAAATAGGTTTAAAATAATTGAATACAACTGCAAACCAAGGACTCATTTATAGCTTGCTAGGAAAAAAATATAGCTGTTTTAAGTCATTCCCGTATATGAACTGAAACCTGCATTATAAAACTGCATCTGCTTCCAAACTACCAGATTACCACCTGCATACCAGTTGGATTTGGTCATTCCACAGCCATCTAAATAATGAAATGCTTCTGAGTAAATTACATGCCACCATTGTTTTGATTATCCTCCACAATGTCTGGAGAAACACAGCCGTAACTGCTGCCAAGGGACTGGGTACTCTGCAGCTTTCCTAGGATCTGAGTCTCATCCCTACATCCCTACAGAAGTGACAACCACTTCTTCTTGCAGTAGCATCAAGCATGAGCACAAAAGCTGGAAATATTCACCTGCAAGATGATTTCTTTCTCATGCTGTACTAATCAAAGTGAATCTGCTTCTTGCACAGTGCCTGGAATGGTGACTGTCTACCCAAGGGGGATGGCACAATGCTCTCTTCCATTTTGTTGGTTTCCAAGATTCAGGATTACGTGTCCCGAACAAATGAGAATTTAGCCTGTGCCCAGAGGCACTGCCAGTGTGCCACTTATGTGAGCAAGAAACTTAAGGTTAAGGATGTACCTCCTAGGTACTTATACCTGTTCTTCTTCCTTTTATTTTTTAATCATTCTCAACATTTGCTATGGCAATAAAGCTATCAAACATAACCACATAATCTTCTCCAATGTCATAAACTCATTTTTATTCGGTAACAAAAAAGGCCTGTTTTTTCAAAGGCTTTTTTTTTTTTCCCCCAGAAACAGTTTCTGAGCTGAAACAACTCAAAATTTTTTTGGAAAATGAGCATGCACAACACATACCTTACAATTTATTACAGCTGTTTCTGCAGACCACAGACCCATTCACAATTTACAATAGGCACTATTTTTCAACCAGCCAAAGCAATTATGTCATACACGTCCACATTCAGTATCAACAAGTAAAATCTTTAGAATTATGACAGTTAATAAAAGCTCCTACAGCTCTGCTCCAAAGCCCTGCACAAGTTTTAATGGGATAATCCTCTGAAAGCAAACTATCACCTGAAAATTATGTTTACTAGGGCTTATCTGGCATGCAATCTGCCTCGTATTAGTAAAGCTCAAACACCCCCCTTCAGGGCATAATAAATTTGGAGGTTTGTTGGGATTTGTTAATATATTTTCTATCTCACCAGGATTAAAGGCAGGAAATAATTCGATGATATTTACTTATCTCTGTTGTTAACCTTAGTTACCTCTATTAGACTAGCAATTATACCACTACAAAACCATAATCACCAGTCACAGCAAAAAGACGCTTCATCCCAAGACTGAATTGATGCTCATTTTAACAATGACGCATGAACAATTAACTACTGCCACCTCCTTAAATCACTGGTTCTCAACCTGTGGTTTGCAGATGCCTTTGGTCTATGGAATATTTCTAAGAGACCACAAAGGGTAATTAAGCCAAACCTTGGCTTACTGTCACTCAGCTGAAATTTGCTATCCAGGAAAATGTACCCTCAATGGAAGATTTTATGGGGTCCCAGAAAAAAAAACTGCTGGCAAGTCACTGCTATAGATACTTTCTTATGTGACAGAAGCAGACCTTGGAACTTTTACAATAGTTTTGACCTCTTTACTGCTGCAGGTGAGGAGTTTTCACCACAAAACTGCAAGTCTGAAATGATCAGGAATTCCAAGGTAATGTGATTTCTGGTGGAACGTTCACCTTTGTAGGCAGGGTCTGGCAGATTCATTGTCTTTTTTCAGTTCCTTGTTCTGGCAGTGCTTGTGGCTCTTAACAGAAGCCTACTGACTACTTCTCGGCAATAAAATCAGATTTCATCCAGGAAAACACGTCACTGACAGCGTAAGTCTCAGAGTACCCTCTTTTGCCCTGTTGCACATTATTTATTCTGAGTGATAAATTCCACATTTTCCTTGGAAAAATCAAAATCCTTTACGTAAGCTACTACAAAACAACTATCCACTCATACCGAAAAGGAGTTTCTGGTTTTAAAAACATGTAATGAATTCTTTCCCACCTTTTTCCATCAAAAACAAACCAGCCTCACATCCTCTGTAAGAGAAAAAAAAAGAATCTACCTAGCCATATTTACATATATATTTACCCCATTAGGGAAAAAGTATATTGAATATTTCACCTTAGTTTAAAAGAAAGTCATACCTAAGACAAATTATGACTTTCAAATATTCAGCAATAGAATGGATGGATATATATCTCAATTTTTTTGTAATGCACTTTCTTATCAAATTGGTCTTCAGAGCAAACTTTGCTTTCCCTATCACTTCATAGAATGCCAAATAATCATACTGGGCAGAGATAAAAAAAATCTGTACCTTCACGTTAACAAAAAATAAATAATAATAAAAATCCAGAGTCCATTTATTTGTGTCATGGAAAGACAGATAAGATCTATATCAGAGCCCCTCCATCTTTAGACATTGGGACCCCATTAAACAATGAAAAAGTGTTTCATGTCTCATTTTCCACAAAAATAGTTGTTATGTTATTTTTCAAGGCATTTAAAAGAGAAAAAAATTTTGTGTTAAACTCAACTTTTTCTAGAAAGATGGATTTCATCCCTGCTACAGGATTGCCATCTAATTCAATGCTAATTACTATTTAGCCAACCTATATTTTTGGGGGCTATCTAATTTGATATGAGGGTTTCTCAAACTGTGATTAGTTCCCTAATTATTTTCACCAGATTTCATGGTCAGGTAAGATTTGCTGATGTTTCAGCTGCAATATTGACTTAGGCAGTTTCTGCCCTGTCACACCATTTCTAGACTCTCCTTCTTGACACCCAGTTATACAAACACAACTGTCTGCTGGGCTGAATAGCAAAGCAAATGAGAACTGACCCAAACTAAAACCAACATTTTCTTTCAGAATCTGCAGAATGCTTAATACTCTGAAAAATGTCACCTCCTAATACTTTCAAAATAGATACACATTGTTAGCAGGGGTGATAGACAAACATCTTTTGTCTCCTCTGCATTTATAAAACAGAAATAATACATTTGCCTCATCACATGAAGGTCATGTAAGGTAACTTAGTAATGTCTGGATGATTCAGATACTACTAGTGAATATCAAAGAAAAGGCCATGCAGGATGCTTTTTTTAGAAGAGAGTTCAAACAGCATGCAATAAATAGGGTTTGAAGCTATATAAATGTAGCAGTATGGAGAAGGAACAGAGCAATGCATTAAATGAGCTCTGTCCATCTTCTAGACTGAATAAAGTCAGCATAAAACAACAGCATGTGATCATTTAGTTAGACATTATGTGTCGAGGCATAAGCTGAAGGGAAGTGAATTCACGGGATACAGGTATAGTTTCATTTTGTTTTTCAAGTACTAGAAGTCCAGGAACTTATTCCACAAACCCTCCAAAGAGAGAAAAAAAGGAGCCCTTTATTGTATGACATAGTGTATGAACACATCTCTATGCAATCTGCGGTTGGTTTTCAATCTCATAAAAAACCCAAAGCAGTAGTTGGTGTAGGACCACGGTTCTGAGAGAATTCACAACCAAAATGCACTTTCTTAATGTTTTCCTATTGCTGCCTGTATGGGAAGGCCCTACAGCTACCAAAGCAAACAACTGAAGGATGTGAATTCAGACATGTAATGACTGTAAGGTCAGCACATGACCGCCAAGCATTCATGACCCCAAATTAAGAGGTATTACCCTCTATCTACTAATCCTTGGGTCACAAATGTACAGCCTTCTCCAAGAACATTAAAAATTCCTGAAAATCGCTTACACCCCACTGCTTGAAAGATGGAAAGCTAACACACATGAAGTGATCAGATAAGTGAAAGGACCAGTTCTGTTCTCAAATACCATATTAAAAATGCCATGTCTTTCAGTCACCTTTTCTGTTAATGAAAACCACTATGATTTTACATTAAGGTAATACAGAAATACAACTGTCTCCTGAAAATATGAACTTTAATTTCACAGATGCTAACATTTTAAATCCAGAACAGAATTTTAAAGGAAAATGAAAACAGAAGCAACATTCATCTCAGTAGTAAATGCAATCAGAAGGTATTTCTAGTATAATCACATCACGTGGGACCCAGAAATTAAGTTCTACATTTTGGCAGGGTGGCTTTAGTTTTTAAACTATGAAAGACTATTTTTATCAGACTTAATGTTTTCACATCATATAGAACATGTAAGAGGCTGCAAGCCATTCTGTTTGTAAGGTTACACAAAGGAATTTTACTGAGAATAAAATTCCATCTTTTTATGCCATCCGAATGTTTATGTTCAAAATTTACTTGTTAAAATTAATAGCAGTATACATAATTGTTACCAAAAAAAATTTGCACTTTTGTTTTAGAGGAAGATACTTCAGGATTGAGTCCTTTGTGAAGACCAAAGTTGTGTTAATCTTCTAGCTGTTACTAGATCTCACTATAAACTTTATACCTAGTACATAAAACTAACATTTCAGGAAGATATCAAGTAAGATTTCATTTTAGGTTCCTGAATTAGGATCTCCATGCGACCATTGGAGATAGTAAAGCTGTCTCCATTTACCAATCCACCCATATCCGTCATTTTTGTATTTACAGATAGTAGCACAAAAAAAAAAAAAACCTCAGAAAAACTCAACATATGTGGCCATATCTGTTGATTCCTCCATATAGTTTCTCATTAATTCTCTGCTTCTCTGTGAAATTCTCTGCTTCTCTGCCTGTATCACAGCTTTCTGCCAGCAAGCTCCTCTGTCACTATTCATGTGCCACTACCCTCTTTAGCCTCTTTGTAGAAAGCAATCTTTGGACTGGAAAACCCCAACATGTGACATTTCATTGCAGTCTATAACTGTCCCTGGCAAACATAAATTTAGGGACTACTTAGTTGGGTTTTTCTCCTTCCTTACTCTCTCGCTTCTTGTTACATCCCAAACCTCATGATGAAAGGAGCAGGAAAAAGGGGAATCTTTCAGTCAGAGACGTGTGATTACAAAAGAAGCATCTATCTCTAGGAAACCTCATGGTTCACTTCAGGGAATACCAATGGTACACATTCCTTCCTCCTGCACTGGGACTTGCTCTTGTTAGGGAAGTGACAAAACTGACATATAACAGAGATGGCCATCTGGCGAGACCCAGCTTGCCAGGCGGTTTTATCTGATCCCCGAGCACGCCTGCCCATCACCAGCCCAACCACACCGAGGATAATGTTTATATGTGCTGAAGGACAAGGGTGCATAAAACAAATCCAAATCAGCAGGATTTAAAGCACTGGAAATAAAAGAGCTAATGGGACTGCGCTGATGTAGCCAGAAAAAAAAACGATGCTGAGTACACAAAATTTATTCAAGTGCACAGCCCAGCTCATGTCAGTCTCCTACATAGCCACAATATCAAAATGGTAGCAAAAACAACACAAGTCAGCACACTACTTACACCTTGGGTACAAGGGCCTATAAATGGCTCATAATCAGGTTAGATGACACATACCATGGGAGGAATCTCAGCACAAAGCAAAATTTCTCATTAAGTGGTCACCTGTGGTAAAATACAAAAGGAACTGCCCTCCATATTTGTGAGAGAAACATCCAAATCCAAAAGAATAAAACTAAATGTTGCTCTCTTCTAAACTTATTCTAAAGCACTAATCCACACAGGGCAAACTGCAACTGGGGCACAGTTCAATAAACAAGAATAAAGCCAGCAAGGAGCACAATCTGCCAAAAATCTGCGAAGAGCCTGGATCCGTCCGTACTGACAGCAAAACTGGGCTTCAAATGGATGTGAGCTAAGTTTGTATGCAGCTTTGGAATGGCTTTTACTTCATAGCTTAATTCTGGTGTACACACAGCCCAAGGGTGTGCCTGCATGATGGGCTTGCATCAGTCTGAAGGGACGATATTGACAGTGAAGACCTCCAAGTCCATGCAGTAGGGCTGCTTTACGTGCTTTTAGTATCTTAGAGAAAGGCTTAAAAAGTAACCGACTATAAATCAAAAGACCTATCAGAATATGCAGCAATTTTTAATTCTTAGGTTATTTATATTAGTTTAGGCAAAATCTATTATGAAAAGCCTGTTTTTAAAAAAGTTATCCTGTTCTTTATCATGAAAGCAGAGAACACTCCAGCTCCTGGAGCATGCTTTCACCATCCTCCACTCCTAATCCTCATTACAAAGTTCTTATTCTGCCTCAGAAAGCAGATGGCAAGAGATAATGTCAGTAACAATTAAGAGGCTTCACTGCCCTTAAGGACTCTTCTGCTATACATTTGTAATATTTTTTTCAGAGATTTTTAGAAACGGGATACTTTGCACTATTTTTATTCTAGCATGTGGTTTGGAACATTCCCGAAACAATTACACAGGTTTTGTTTTGGTGTGGTTTTTTTTTTTCCTTTAAACAATGGAGAATGTTGGGGGCTTTATTAATTAAAAATAAACATTATAAATGCAGCTTCCAGCATTATTTTTATTCTACACATTGCAGACCGAAACCCACTTGAGTTTCCCAATATTTTAAATGAACTTCCTCTAAACTACTTGCATGCTGCTGAACCTTTCATGTTTTTATGAGGGCAGTTCAACTCTCACTAACAACTAATTTGGATCAGATCCAACATTTAACTGTAGCTTAGAAAACCCTTTCCATTTGGATAAGGACAAACACAAGGGACCTCACAAGAGCATATATTACGTCACTTTATCAATGCAGAATTTTGTCTGTTTATGACCCATTTGAATGCCAGTTATACTTTTGCTATTATCAATATCTTTAATGTTGCTTTACAAGCTGTTGCTTTTTATTAACAATACTAGTCTACCTAAATAAAATCCAAATAGGAAGTAAGATTTCAGAATTTAAAAAAATGCTGAGATTTCATATAATTTTTGTATTGGAGATTTATTTTGAAACTTTTGTGTTTAAGATAAAGAAAATTTCTCCCTAAGAGAAATAAGCCAGGCTATCTTGGTTTTAGAGCCTTCTCTGAGTTACCAAAACATTATCTTTCTACAGATATACCCTCCAATATCCTCCTACAAAGCAGCTACTCTAATGGAAGATACACCTGCTCTCTGGTGCTCATTAAAGTTTCCCCCTTCCAAAATACTGTTCCTCAGCTCTGCTACAGACACTGGCAAATGAGGGCTCCCTAACGTGTTTCAGCCAAACTGAACCTAGACAGGCAGCTTTGAGTACTTTAACTAACCTGGAAAGGATCAGGTAAGCCCGAGCATGAGAAACTCTAGCTCTGATGTTTTTACTAATAGTCCTTTACTTCATGCTTCAAAAGCAGAACAATCGTATTGGAGTAAACTGCAGAGTATAGAGTATTTGTGGCTATTTGAGAATAAAATAAGCAAATTAAAGCTGGCTCTTTATTGGATTTGGTTCTGTAGTTGACTCTATACCTCACAAATGTTACTAATACAGATCAATAGATCAAAAGTATTTACTTAGAGGGAGACTTTATAGTTAGCACAAGCAGCCTTTTAACTAATAAAGACTGAGAATAAAAATTACAACCCAAGCGATCTGGGGTTGCTCAAATTTCTTCAAAAAGAGAAACTGGAAAAAGCATTCAGTCCTTCATCATTTAAGGATGGACCAACCATCTGACCAAAGGAATCGAGTGCCCAGTATATTTATGACTCATTGGAGCATGACATGGATTGTCAAAAACCTGCATTCTTTTTGCCAAGTACATTCTTATTTTCTTCACTCATGGGCTGTAGTTTGGCCTCTTCTTAAACCAAAAGGGCTACACCTGAACTTCCAATTAAAGGGTAACAACTGGCAGATGTGAGGGATCATCTAGCATGAGGCTGATGCTGAGCAGATGGGCTGGGGTGCAGCAACCTTTTCCATCAGCTTCCACCCACTGCTTTTGCAAAGGCGCATAATCACCAGGAGCCTGACACTGCCCTTCCTCGGGCAGCAGCACGATACTCCCTGCAGAGCACAGAGCTGCTATCATCAAACTAGGACCAGGAATGGGGCTAACTAGAGCTTGGCTAGCTCCACAAGCTGACACTGCTCGCTGCTGCTTAATGAGATAACTTTGACAGAGCAAACAGTTTCAGAGGTTTCCACTCCGGAATGTTTGTACTTTCACTGCTATGCAGCTGACTGTGCCAGTTTCTGTGCCAGTGCCACCAGTGGGAGAGCAAAATTATAAATTAGATTGCTAAAATAATAACCTTTGTTAGAAATAAGGCTTTTTCATGGAATTTCAGTTTAAAGCACAGCTTCACAAACTTCTGCTCCTGAACAAAGACACAGTCTGGGAAATTTGGTGAGGGATAGGAAGAAGAGATGAGGAAGTTTCCTTAGCTAGATCCCCCAAGTTTTGGAACCACGTCTTCCAACTTTTTTTTTTCTATAAAGCCAAAAGATCTCTTCTAATGACTAAGACATCATTAATTTAGTAAGGTTAAGAAAAAGGTATTTCTATTTATTAGTGCAAGAAGAAGTGGATACTGTTTCTGTCATATATTTCTCTAGAGCTTGTCTTAACTGCTGAATGTTAGGATCTTATATTTCACATTATATGTTTTGTACCACATAACAAACTAAGTATCTTTTTATTTGCATAGATGTCTCTTTCTGATTTCTGAGTATTGTTCTTAAGTTCCTGAGGTTAATTATACACTTTTGGTAAAATACTATCCCATAGCAAAGTAAAATTTATCACTTAATGAACAACTTTCATGTCCTCATGTTATGAAATAAAGAATGTCATTTCCTGATGCATCTTCTCAGTACTTTACATTATATTGTAAAGTTTTCTTGTGCTCTTTCTTATCTCTTGTCTTCTAAGAACAAGAAACTCTTTCCTCATATGAGAGTTCTTCCTACATACATATCATTGTCATAAGCATTCTCTGTACCCCAGGTGGTTTTAGCAACATTACTATTCCTCATCTCAGGAGTGGAGTCTTGCCAGGGAAAAGCACTGTGAAAGCAAAGCCTCAGCTGACTTTTTTTGTATCCTTCCATGTAGGGCACAGATGGCCAGGTTTCCTCAGCCCCTCTCCTTCTTCAGCCAAAAACCACAGCTCCATATATGCAAATATTACCAAAATCTCACTTCCTTTCCCAACACTTAGGATGGAAACTTCTCTACACTGACTCTATTACAAATACTTTATTTTGAACTACCCACCATAGTCAAGTTTAGCAGCATGTTTTCCCATATGATCCATAAATAGACATGAAAACAAACCAAACAACACCGTATCCGACAGGGTCTCTCACCAGTATATTTGTTGTATGCAAGTCCTGATCTCCTTACAGGAAGAACAACTTGGATAGTTCTTTGCAAGGCAACTTCCAATCACAGACTGTAAATGTCAGTAAATGGAGTAAGAAAACTGCCACCTCTTTCAAACTTTTTTTCCTCCCTTACCACTGCTGAGCTTGTGAAGCAATTTTTCCATGGTTATCAAAATTCTTACTACATTTTCAGCAGTATCCCTCAGAACGCCATTCACAGGGAGTGCCTAGGCGCAGCATTCACAGAACAGACAAAGAGAAGACAGACAGATTTAGTGAACACCTGTTAAATGGGGCAGTGGCTCCAGCACAATTGTTTCCCACTTCATTTCACACAGTAATAACTTTAATGTCCTCCATGGACTCACTTTCAAACACGAGTTCTACAACATCACACAACAAAAGAGCTGAAAGCAAATTTAATTGTCTAGATTGCGCCCAATCATCTTTTTTTGGGATAAAAGCAAATACACCTACTTTAGTTTTCTTTTTTTTTTTTTAACTGTATCTACTCAAACTGTGTTATATTCAACATTTTATAATCTTTCCCAACTGCGCAACATTCTCCTCCATGTTTTAATATTTATCTTTGCTACGATAAATTCTCTTACCTCATCAGAAAATTTGCATCCCCCACCACTCTTTTTAAAGTCCATAGTTTTAGTTTAGGCTTTGTTTCCTTTTGACTCTCATACACGTATCTAGGCTCTTCTTACTATTTAATCTCTTCTTGTTTAATTTTGCTCTCATTTCAAATATTTGTACTTTTTTAGTTTTATTCCTGCTCACCTTGTTTCATTTCAGACTTCACTAAGACAGACACATTACACATAAGCGTGTAGTGTCTTAATAACAGGAAAGTAATTAAAACTATTTTTAGAATGTGATAGGTTATGGGGGTTTTTTAAAGATGAGAGAATTAGGCTAGAATTATTTAATACCTTGGATTTCTGGAACTATAAAGTGTGGCAAATTTTCATACCAGCTTCTTTAACTTTTTTTTTCCACAATAGCAAAGACAAACAGACTGTCTATGATTCGATTAAGTTTCCATTGTTCAGGAAAACCGGCATCTATCCCACTTTCAGAAATTATTGAAATGCAAGCATGTGTGGACTTTTTAAAAGTAATTTTACACTGTTTACATTCTTGAAGTCCAGAGTTTGGTTGTAATTTCTATAAAGTAACTTGCACACAGTTTAAAGAGATGGTAGGAATTACAAACAAGATATAAAGAAAATGTTTTGGCAAGAACAGGTTTTACAAACTCTGCTTTCTCTTCCTATTTACAAAGCTGGATTGGACAGAAATTAGATCAATGCTTTTGACTAGCAAATGATGATCCACTACCCAGATTACTGTTGTCACTGAAAAGGCAAAAAAACAGTTTCTTTACATTATCACATATATTTTACTATGTATTAACTTTGTCCTACAGATGCACCTCTCCAATGTATTCCATCATATATATTATGCAAATCCTATCTCCCAGTATTAGCCTATTTTGCTATATTATGAAACCCAAACTGAATGCTTTCAGCATTCTTATCTTCTATTCGAAAGCATGGTTTGAGTTCACTTTTCATTACTTCCCTCATATTCTTGAATATATTTAACTCTCTCTCTATAGTAGTCTCCTTTACAAATTAAATCAATACAAATTCATACATGAAAATTAATAAAGCAAATATTCCAACAGAACTGGATTTAAATAAACATGAATTTCTGACTATAATTCTTAGATGACACTTCAATAAAAATAAGTTATTCTTATACACACAGAGTCCACTGTACACGCAGAAAAATTAGTCTACATTTATTATTCACAGATTTTCA
Organism: Callaeas wilsoni; assembly: GCA_013398955.1. Classification (NCBI taxonomy): domain Eukaryota; kingdom Metazoa; phylum Chordata; class Aves; order Passeriformes; family Callaeidae; genus Callaeas; species Callaeas wilsoni. The sequence continues at coordinate 19,076 of VWPU01020492.1, forward strand.
GAATCTTTTTTAATAGGCTATATATCACATTCCCTTAGAAATATTTCCTCTCAACTTTTCAAAAATGTCTTGTATTGAATTATTTTTTTATTTTCCCTCCAGAATACCCACAGATTAGGTTTTCACCTGCACCAATTTCACCTATGTATGGTTATGCTGGCATTAGAAATGTTATTCTACGCTTATCTTCATATCAGATCTGAATAAAGTGCTTCAAAATGGGTAAAAAAAGTCTCATTCCCCTCCCTTTCTATGCTAATAATCAAATCTGTACATGATACAATTAAATCAAAAGTCTGCTTACAATAATCTGGGTTTTTTTGATTCTAGCATGCACACAAATGTTTCTATGTCAAAGACAACAAAGGTTCTAACTTTTAGGAAGTAATTATAAAAATGCAAAAAATCCTGCACAAACACAGATGATGAAATTGTCAAATGTGCTGAGCTGCAGGAGACGACCCTGAGTGGTGCAGGAACACAGATTTGCCAATGCACCACTTAGCTCAAATGCAAAAGCAAACAGCTTTAAGCCAGTGCTGGTATTCCACACAGAAAAACTGAAAGGGAAAACCAGACAACCACTGGAACTGCACACTGCTGTCATGGAAGCGCTTCTCGAGGAAAGGAGGAATCCTGCTGCTTCATTCACACACCAGCCTACCCTTCCTTCAGCTGTTGAAGAGACCACCTGTGCTCCTCTGCCTGCTAAGTGCACACACAGTGGAGCCCCTGCTTCCCAGGATTGCCTTGTTTCCAGAGGTGAGGGGAAAAAAAGCATTAAACAATATCAACCTTTTATATAGATGAAATCCAATGTGCCAGCAGACTGGACCTTCCACACCCAACTTTGCTGAAGAATAGTATTCTTGAATGGAATTACATTGCTATTACTAATTATGTAATAATTAGTAATATGCTAATGTATTACATTACATTTTTGAGACTTCTATGGATGGAAATGTTTATTTTGTCTGATACAAAGAACCTTACTTCCTGCACAAACCTTTTTTCATAGTCATATCTTGAAGAAACAGAAAATGAACGTAGCATGCTGTTCTAAGATTAACTGCCAATAGTTATGTTTAAACGAACAGCTATTTTAATTGCATTACACACCTCGGTAGCATAAAAATAAAAGTATTTGTCAGAAAAAGCAAAATTACAGATTACTTTTAAACCTATTTTTTCTATAATAATTTATTAAAGCAATTTTTGCTGAAAATTATAATACTTGTAGAATTAATAGACATCCTCCATTCAGAGTATTTTTTATTAATCTTATTTTGTATATAGATTATAATCTTCAAAGAAAAGCCACAATAATTCACCAAACTTCAGAAACAGAAATGGAAGTAACAGTTCAATCTATTTCATGGAGTCTCAAAGAACTGATATCAAAATTCCCAAATTCTGTAAACATCCCACGTCAGCTCGGATTGCTGCAAGTATCTTCATTGCTCAGTGTACACAGCTCCATCTGCATTCCAGCTTTTTACAACCAAATCCAATTCTGCTAAGACCAGAACTTCAAAGTAGGTGCTACACAGGTAACAACTCTGATATTGCTGGTTAAGCCCGGTTTACCTTTTTTCCTGCTATCCAGTGTTTTTAAGATATTGAATGAGCTGTTATCAGCAATACACAACTAATAATCCAGCAATCTATTACTAGTAATCTCCACTTTTAAGCCTTAATTCACATAGATCATATCACATTATGATATGATTTGCTGTAACACATTTGCAAATACACAGCTGTGGAACCAGGAAAAATCCCACAGAGAGATTTTTCCAAGATAACACAAAAAAATCCAGTACATTCCAAGTTACAGGCTTTAACTCAGTGTCTATAATTGACTAATAGCAATAATTTTAAGAGGTTGAAAGTAGTATAATGTTTTCAAAACCAAGTTTTGTTTTTTTATCCAACTCACAAAACCTGCAGTTCTGAGCATTGTTGTGTGTTAGCTGACAGGGAATGTTACCTTTTCAGTGTTGCCTGGTGTAATGTGGAGTTGCCTGTGCTAAAAAGTAATGCCCCATATCAAACGATAATGATCCTCTAATTCTCACGGTAGATTTTTCTTACCTTAGATGGTTCTTAACACTGATTCATTGTGCTCCACTAAAATTTGTATTAGGGCAAATGGCTGCCCTACCCTTCCTCTCTGTTTTACTTGTCATGCCACGGTTACTTTGGTGTATAGTACCTTTATGTATTTAAGCATTTCATTTGTTTCAGAAAGCATCCCAGCTTCCAATCACTACATTTTCAATTATTTGAAAATTGAGTTTCAAAACTTTCAGTCCAGCACAGTAATCTCATCACTTTTCTAATTTGTCTTGCATTTTTCCCAGCATTGAATGAAAACGATAAACTCCTAATCATGAAAGGACTAACTCTGCAATAAAGCACTAAAATACTTAAATTGAGATATATTGTGGAAAGCTGTCTTGACAGACCTCAATGACTTCATTATCATTGAAGCAATCTAATTCTCAAAAAGCTGAGGCTCATCAAAGCTGTGTGAAATTTAGTTATTATCTGTTGATTAATAGTTTTAAATTAATCCTTACCAATTCAGACATCCAAATTTCAATGACAGGACAAAATAGATTACTTTACCATTTAGAACAGAACTTCCTTATTGAAAATTTTAGCTCTTTTACTACCAGTGGGAAGCATGGGGCTTTTCCCTGGGTTGCATCTGGTCTTTGCGAATGTCTACTTTTTCATGCATGATATGAAGGGCATTTAAAATTTCTATCAGCTTGAATGGGGTAATTATCCCAAACACATGAAATTAAATTTCTAGAAGAGAAAACTGTTCTAAAAGAAAGCACCTAACAAAACTAAGACTGTGAAGCCAAGAAAAGATGCCACAAAAATTTAAGTTTTAAAGGTTATGTCTGTTTCTGTGTCTGACAACTGCTGCTACAGGTTTTGTTTAGTACTTCTGTATCCAAACCACATCTGAGCATCTATGACTTTATATTCTCCCAAGTCTACTTCCCATTCCTTCCATTTCCTATAGGTCTCTCAGAAGCATAGGAGAACCACAAGTTGTTTGTTATTTTCTTTTTATTACGTAGACGATGAAGTTAGCATCCTCCCCTTTGCTCACATACTAAAGGGCTAAAGATACCACAATTTGGAAATAGTAAAGTAAGGATGCAATAGCATGTTGCATTTGGGATTTTTCTGGTTTGTTGGAGAGAGGAATTATAGTTCCATCTTGTTTAAAAGCCTGTGGGTTTTCTACTCTTATTAAGCTAACACTATAATTCTTATTACACACGTATTTATAAAATGATGGATTGAGACAATAATACAATTATTGTTAACTGCACCTGCATAAACTGAAAAATATTTTCAGAAGTCTTAGCTGTTATTTCATGGCACTAAATATAGTACAGCGCTTTAGAGGTATATAATAAGATTTCAGAATGGTAAAAACACAGTCACTTTTCCAACAAAATCAGGACTGTCTCAGAGAAAAATACCTTACCCCCCTACTGATTCATGCTATTATAAAACATTGTGCCATCACAGACTAATACAAAGTACCAACTATATGCAGAAGCAATAGATGCACTTTGTAGTTCTTTGTATTGCTTAGAATGACATCCTGATGCTACCATTTAGCTCATGATGACGTTCCATCAATCAAAATCTGGTTTTAATTATACACCAGTCTGCTTTTTCTCTCAGAGCAAACACAGAGGAAATGCAACGACATATTTCAGTTAAAATACACACTTTATAGAATTAAAAATAGGCTGGAAATCACTTTTAAATCAGCTATCAGCCTGTCAATTAATGCTCTGAACCCCTGCTATTGACCTAGTACTGTACAAGCTGTTATTATGCACTGTCCTACATATCATCTGTTCTCCGTGCTGCTCTGTTCCAGAAAGACAGCTGCAACAGAATATCCCTGTTCAACCTGAGGACCATCTGACTTTAATTGTAGCACACAGCTTGATGTGGGTCTGGTTATGAGAAGCCAAAGTATCACACTGTAATAATCTGGAAAAGCAGAAACCTGCCAACACGAGGCTGCAAACAGAGGCTTGGGCTGTCTGGCTGCCTGACGGGCTGCAGGAAATATGATTAATGAGCAAGGTATAATGATATCAGGAACCCGATTAGCACCACAAAAAGGTCACAGATCAAAGTAGTATGCATTTCATGAGCTCCAATCGTTGTATAAGATCTGGGGACTTAAAGTGGTAAACCCAAATGCAAAGGGAAAAAATATCTGTGTGTCATAGCTTACAAAATGAGCACTTGGAATACTGTTGGAATAATCGCTATTTTGTCTGAACCAGGAAGCAGCAAGGAAATATTAGCTGAATACATCAGCCCATGCCACACTGTAGCAAGCTTTTCTTGATCATATTAGTGTGGATCTGAGCTTGAAGCATTCTTCCTAAAAACACCTACTCTACTTGAAAACTAAATGATGCTGATTTGATGCTGATGGTATTCAATCCACCAAGAATTAACAAGAAAAAGCAATTTAATATTTGCATGTAATTTTCTCAGTGTTACTCCACTGCAAAAATGGCAGAATACAGAGGGCATCATTCACACCAGCCAGGCCCACCACCACCAGGACAAGTTTAACTTTGTCAGACAGAAGCAGTTAATGTAATTCATTGGCACAGAGGTTTAAATTTAATGCTACCAGACCGACCAAAACCTGGTATCTTAATTACAGAAACAGTATCAGAGACCTACAGCTGTAGGTCCTACCCTTTTGGTAACACTGGACGTCATTTGGATGATGTCTGGCATACCTTATTACAGACACTTGATAAATTATTTCTTACTTTTGTAATTAGCTTAAGCCTTCAAAAAAAAGGTCGAAATTTTTTCTGTCCAATTAATACTTGAAAACTGTAAAAGTTCACGCTAAGAATGTTGCATAAGTGAGAGGTATCAAAGAGAGCTGCAAGAAAGGCAGACACGAGTAGCAAATTGGGAAATGAAGGAAGAATGAGGGAATGGTAGGTCAGAGCATACAGAGGGGTGAGGGTGAGAAAAATCTGGCCCAAGGCTCAAAATGAGGAAAAGAAAATTAAGAGCTAACATCTTAGAAAAGGAGGAGGTGGGAGATTGAGAATAAATTCACGGTGGAGAAAGCCAGGTCTGTAATTAACAGAATAAAAGTAGATTTTAATGCAAAAACTAAAATACCAGAGTCGTGAGAGATCAAGGCCACCATCTGCCTTTGCCAAGTCTGCTCAAGAACACAGCATTGCATTTCCCAGGTTATTCTAAAGCACCAGCACATGCCAAGCTCACAGAGGTGTCAGGCTACCTCTCTTACCTATCACCACAACTGTGAGATCAAAAGCTGTGTTTCAATATGGTGTGCCAAGTAGTCCTGATAAACGTTTCTGTATTTCATATCTCATTTAAATAAAATTTCCACATACATATGAAGGAAAACACTAAATCCACCCAACATTCTTCATGATTATTATGGTGCATCTACAGCTGCCTGCAGAAATCTAGGCCACACAGCATTTTTGAAAACCATGGTATCATGTCACCAGTAAAAGTGCAGTGTAAAGCATTCTAATTTACTTCAGGACCACAGATTTCTTCTGACGTGAAGTCTGACGTGCCACCAACAGAACTTTCTCAATTCTCATTTCCTAACTTAGGAATATCAGGATGTTACCCTGATAAGCCTGGTATCTGAAAGGTTTTTGAAAGTTTCCATGCCTTAATTCGGTATTTCCCTGTTAGCTGGCTACCACATGAAAAGTGCAGCCTCTTTTTTCAAGATTTGCTAGGAAAAGCTTCTGTTACTTATTTCAGAATGCCATCAATGCAGAACTGTTTCATTTTGAGAAGAGCCTAACATAGCTTTTGAGAATGTGCTGAAACATCACCAGTGACAGTGTAACAGTTATTCTGTAATTCACTGCACTGCCCAGGGGGCCCAGTGAAGACAGGCAGTGCTAACAACTGCATTTTCCCAAAACACGTAAGAGAACAGTAATACAGGTTTGGGAATGCAGCAGGCAAAGAGCTTTTCTTGTATTTTATTTTCTTGTAAAAAGGGCTCTGAAAAATATTAGTTTAATGGAAGAAGTGGAAAAGGTGACAGAATATTTAAAATGCAGCCTTCTTTTCTAAGGCATTCAGTGATCTTTGGAGTCAAATGGACACTAAAATTAAGAAACCTCAAAATCATGTTTAAGTCATCGTAGTGACAAATACTTTTATGATTACCCAAGCTTTTTCAAGTCTTCTCTAAAGTGATGATTTTATTAGCTCTTTAGAACCACAGGAGCTGACTTAGCAATAGAGTAAGATCTCCTGCATATTTAGACCACACTCAAACTTTTTTGAGCAAATCTAAGAATGAGAATACTATATTCCTTTTTTCTTCCTACATTTGTAAATCTACATCTTCAGATAATTTCAGATATAGTCCTGTGTAAATCATAAATATATATTGCAGGCAAAGATCCAAATTATTTCAGAAGAATCTTACAAGACAGAAGTTACTGGACAACAGAAGAGAGCCATCTTACCAGCCTGTTTATGCGAACAAATTCTTCTGGGGTTTTGGCCCACGGTGGAAGTTCAACATCAGACACCACTGTTCCATCATCCATCACTCCCAGATTGTAATTGTTGCTGTTGACAAATATCTCTGGGAGGTAATAAAATTCAGGAATCAATTCCTGTAGATAAATTAAAAACAATGCCATATTATAAATTCTGTCAGAGGATGTACTGTCTTGTCAAAAAAAGTAATTATTAGGATGGAATTAAGCTAAGAGAATACACAAAATCCTCCCCTAGACATCCCCCTCCTTCCCTAAAAGGAGAAATCCCCCTTCTGGACTTTCTAAAATTTAAACCTGTAGATATGATGACTCCTTAGCATGTTTTTAACATGACAAAGTACTGAGACACAACAAGCTATAAAACAAAAATATCAGAACATTGGTTTTGGTTGCATATTATGCACAGAGAAACTTATAAAACCAAAGTAGTGAACATCACATGGTACAGATAATATTTAGTGGAAAGGTATAGACAATCAATGATGTTAAAAACTTGTGGAAAACTGATTCTTTCACATTTTAATACAATACACATTTTAAAGTCCTAATGCACAAATGGCAGTCTACAGTTGGGGTGAAACTAGCACCACAGATTAATTACAAAGGTGTGAAACACAGTTATATTCCTATTCTCTCTAATGCAAAGGGTCTAAGAACTTAATGTTTGGGCTATTAGCTAAGATCGTTCAATGTCCAGAAATAATTTTTTTGTAAATTCTAAAATACCTGGAGTTAGGCCACATGTTCCATAAAAAAAACAACACACAAAGCTGAATCGGGATTTTTTTCTTCCATGTAAAGGTCATTAACTCAATTATGTATCCAGTCTATAAATTACAGGGAACAATCACACAAAATTTCACAGACAGGAGGAAAAGAGGAAGGGATTTCACATGGTTACAAGGTCTGCACTAGATTCCTTGTCAGGATCATTGCTGTAAACACGTGTGCTCTGAGGCCTGTGCTGAATACGACTGGAACACAGCATTAACACCTCCTTGGCTGGCCTGCTCTGGCACCTCTGCTGGCACAGCTACCACGGCTGAGGAAAAACATGTAAGGGCACGAAGCACAGGAATTGTCATTTCTACGTCTTCTCAGAAAAACAAAGTAATAGTAATGGCTAAATAAAAATTTTCTTAAGCAGAAAATGATACACTAGTCCAGAATTGAACATAACGTGCTAAGAAGGAAAATTACACTCAAAACCGTAAGGATTTTCTCCTGGATAAGTGGATTGTTTCCTTGTTTTGCAAACAGACCTGCAACTTCCTAGGCTGTCATGCACTTTATAAAATACATAGTAGGTAATACATAAATGTATCTAAGTTAAAGTGATGAGAATCTTATTTACACACTTTTATAAAAATATCTGCAAAGTCCTGGCATAATATTTAATAGAAAAAACCCATAAAGATGTAACATACATATTTCTGCCCTGTGTTTTAAAGGTAGACTGTTTGTTTGGGGGCTTTTTCGTGGAACTTGATGTTGAGACTTAAATACACCCAATAAACCTGGCAATTTGATGGATTTAGAAAAATTGAGCCACTAAATTAGAGAATTTATTTCCTTTGTAAAGAAAGGATCAATACACGTAATTGCTTCAGGAAGTGTATTTCATAGCAAATGAGTGGTGTAAAATTGGTCTTCCATACAGCAAGTGCAAGCTGCAGGCCACTTGAGAAGTAGGGAAAAAAAAATCAGACTGCCCCAGTGGCTTTGTCTAGAGCGGGTGGAGGATGTAGCCACACCAGAAGCTCAGCAGATGAGATCTGAAGCCCCGTCTTGACATGGGTCAATAGCTCAGTGGTCTCCCCGATAGCCCCTCAGGGCCAGCTATGGCATGAGCAGCTTTCCAAATGGCTGAGTGCAATGAGGAGGTCATCAGATTGTGGACAAGGTCAAGCCGAAGTAGCCAGGGCAAAGACAGGAAAGATCAAGGAGGAATTAAGCTATTATCACCTCCAGCCTTGTGTGAAACACTGCTTGGCTTTGAATTGTACATCTTTTTGTTTACAGTCCCCTTAATTAACTAGGCAGAGTAAAAAGATGCTTCTGTACCAAATGCTCGACAAGTAGTTGATAAAAAAGAGATCTGAAACTTTTTCATTGCATAAGTGAAAGAACAAGAATGTAGCAAGGATAAACACTGTAAAAAAAAAAGGGATTTTTTTAAAAAGTAACACTGAGGTTGCTATAGTTTTTATCATCACAGAAACCAGCAAAGAAAAAGCAGAGACACTGGACTATTAACTTGATAGCAGCATGCACCACAAATATGAAATCATACCCTGGTTCTGAACACTTAAAATACAAGCTCATTACATATGTTACCAATGCTTTTATTTCTTCTTTAAATATGTATCTGTACAGCTATTCATTAATTTCTTTCAAGATCAGAAAACATTTGGCTTTCTAGAACACATTGTTTTCATTAGGTTACACAGAAACAGTATGCTGGAAACTTCGAAATTATCAGTGATTTCTACTAGTTTGACTATTAGAAACTTTTCATAAAGCTTTTCATTACTCCAGAAATGAGTTTTCAGAAACTTTTTCAATGTCACCATTACGATACATTTCTACAAAAGGAGCTTCTTTGTTATGTGATTTTCTTCTCTTGGCCATGTGCTAGCATTTACCCACATAAAAAGGGAGTGCAAACAGATGCATGTGGCCATTGGAAACGAGTTGTATTTAGAGCACATTTTCAATGGCTTTATACGGGTGAAGATGACAACATTAGTTAAAGGAAAACTATTTTTCCTAAAGCCAGCAAAACCATCTGATCACAAAATATTAATTTGTATCAAGTTAACATATATTCTTCATGAATTTGGTAACTTTAGTCCTTAAAAGTCCTTCTCAACTCTATTTGTGGGGTCTTCTTTTTTCTTAATATCTTCACCTCACATGCACAGATTGACACTAAGACAGCAGATGCTGATTCGCGTGTACAACTCCATAAATGACAGAACTTTCTGGACACATAAGAATGTTTAAAATAATCAATGAATGCACTTTTTGCTTGTTTTGAATGGCAGGAGGAAGGACTTAGTAAATGTTTTCACACAAACATCACATGAAGACGCAGGACCAGACACGAGGGGCCAGAATAAAGAATCCTTTAATATCTCATCAGGAACAGTGACAAGGACTGGACTAACACAGGGAAAATACAGCTTTTGCACGGATATTCTGTCACCTTCCTACAGCTAAATGGTTTTGACTTAATCCATGCTTCTGATCTGTAAAATCATTAACCATGGGTACCACACTGCAGTTTTGTCTACACAGGTTTCCCTTTGGCTGCTCTAAAACTGCTTTGTGACAGTTCCAGTGGATGGTCCTAATGCTCATTTTGTGAAGCTCAGTAAATGTTAGTTCTTTATTTGCTCTTCTCTGCACCCCTCCAGGTATTATAGAGCTGTATTATCATCACGTTCTTCCTCAGGGGGCTCTTTTTGCAAGCTAAAGGATTCAGTCAATTTAGATTTGTTCCCTCTGGAGGTCTTCCCTTCCAACTAAAAATTTTGGTTGCCTCTATTACTTTCTAACTCTACTGAGTGAGTCCCTTCTGAAATTGCCCACACTCAGCACATGTACAGAAATGGTAAAACTGCCCCATGTTTTTAGGTTTAAATTTCACAGAAAAAAACCATAACATTTCTATGATCTGTTGAAGCTTTTGCTTTAGCACAATTGTGTTTGAAAATTACTTTCTGAAATTTCTCTGTTGGAATTCACTATTTCTATAAGGTAGAGACAAGACATCCTTCAGTCTTTCTGCCTTATTTTTCATTACAATCTGACGAAGGAGCTCAAAGACAATATCAACATGAATCTAACATGCAGTATTTATTTTTAAAAAAACCAACCTTCCATATCAGGATTCATATTAAAATGTTTATAAAATTCTGCATATAACTAAAGTATAATTTTTCTCTAACAAAAATTGCCCTGTAACACATGGAAACAACAATTCCTAAGGAAAATTCACTAAAAATATTTTTTTATAAACATGCAATATCAATAGAATGTCAGTTTAGCAGTTGTTATTTATTTTCATATAGGCCACCATGCATTATAAAATTAATACAAGATACTTTGTTTCAGTAATGCAATTAAATGGTTTTTTTTCTTTTGTTTAGAAAATAACTGATGCATTTTGAAGCAGTTATATGATCTCCAAAGGTGTCTAAAAACAATGACAGATCCCTAATCCTATTAAAACATTTATAATATTTTCAAACTAAATTATTTCGCAATCATATTAAGCAATATTAAGCCTATATATAACCTGTCAAGCAGAATAATAAAAATTCATATAAGAAGTCTAGACTTTTATTCATATTGCTACACTTTATTTCTTCTGTTAGGGACTTAAGTGGCATTCAAGAAATATATACTAATCTATTAAATTAACTCAAATTTCATTTTTTCGTCACACTTCAATGAAATAATTTTGAAGACTGTTGGGAAGTATAATTTCTAACTACCCATGAGCTTCTCTCCATCTGCTATATGTGTGTTACTTCTCAAGAAAAAACTGTCAACTAAGAAGTTGTCTCAAAACACTGCCTGAAACTCTGCCAACTTGTAAGAAAAATACTTTGGCAGGTTTCCATTAAAATTCTAAAGGTAATTAATGAAGAAATTAATTTTGTCAATGTTTAACCACTCTGTGAAAGTTCTAAGTGATTATACTTCAAATATTTCCTAGTTTGAGAAAAATTATAAAATCCTCAGTAATTCACAATTAAGCAAAGAGAATTAAAAAAAGTCCAGATATTTATTTAGTAGATGAATGAAACATATGACAACCACAATTAAGAGTTCATTCATTATTGATCAATAAATAGATTGTATGGAGTCAATATCTCATTGGATTAAAAACCCACATCTTTAAGGCACCTTAAATCCTTTTACTCTCTATTTATATATATGTAGATATATAAAAAATTATTTTACTTTTTACTTAGAATCAAAATAAAATTATTCAATGGTATTTATTGACAATATTTATATACTAGGTAATTCAGGTCAATTTGACAGAGAAAGAGGAAAAAGCTGCATGTATAACTACATTCTTTCTCCTTTGGACTTCAGCCAACTTGTCTGTAACTCACTTAAAATTTGTTATTTAAACACCTACACAAGGAGTTTGGAGCAGATATTAAAAGTATTTTTTTCATTTTCAATACAATCATGACTGGCTATAAAAGAAGCAGATCACAGATATTAGATGGAACTTTCTGATCCACACACCCAGATCTCTGTATTTTTAACTACTGCAATTCCCACAGATTACCATGCACAGATCTGACCAAATTTAGAATATTTTTATTTTTTTTAAAACTCAGAGAAGTATTTTCCCATTATGAATCTTAGCACAATTTTACACAAAACCAAATCTTTCATGAAAACCAAAGATCTGCATCCTAAATATGTTACAAGTTTTACTGCACCAGACATGGAGTTTATGGCTAAAAATCTCCATTTGTAGGTAATTGCTTCTGAATTTTGCTGGTCATTGCTCTTTATCCTCGTGACTACTATGACATGAAATTTCTCGTATACAAAGGTCGTGTTGCCAGTTTGACAGCAATTTTATTCCTGTAACTTTAAATGTAAAGCTTAATTTAAAGAAAATCTGTCTAAAATTATGTGATGCTAATGAGTTTTACAATATCGTTTACTTGCTGAAACAGCATTTCTGTACCTAAAATTCAGCTGATTTACACTATGAGGACCATAATTTGCCAAGCACTCCTGTGTGAGATATGAATTCAGGTATTCAGTACCGCTCCCCCAGCCTTACAATAGCTGTCACTGCTGTGTGTCGTATCACAGGATCTCACAAATTAGTGTCCGTTTTATGGTGGAACAATCTAGAACACTGTAATTGGAGTTTACTAATGTTTTCTTTAATATTATGGTCTCCTAGCATCTCTTTTTGAACAAAACTAATCAAATTCACCAAAAGCAACCCGAAGCACATGAAAAAGAAACAAACACGAAGCAGCAGAGGAAAAGGCATGAAGAACAGTACATAACTCCACACTAGTGACTGTAGCTTGGTTAAAAATTGTAAAAAAATACAATTACATTAAACCAATTTAATTTTCTTTTCAAAAGGAAGCTGTAGTAGTGGATGATGAAAGAAAAAGTGGCAAGGTGTTGCTTCACTTTTGAGAAAGACCTCTGAGACTGCCTCAGTGTCCCATGACATTCCTCTAAGCAAACTGGAGGAATGGAGATGAGATTGGGTTACAATAGTGGGAGTACCCAAGCTTGAAATCCATATTCCAAGAGCAGTTATCAATAGTTCACTGTCAGACTGGGAGGACACGGTAATGGAGTCTGCCCTGCTCTTAAGACTAGTCAATAATATCATTAATGGCCTGGCATAGAAGATGCAGGAGAAAAATTCCAGATGACACTAAGAAGGCTACACAGCTGTTTGGAGGACAGCAAGAGGATTTCAGATGATCTGGAAATCTGTATATATGGTACAAACAAAAAAAGCCCCGAAAACAATCAGCAAACTACTACAGTAGAAAAAGGGAAAATACATGCAAAGTGCAACATGGGTAACAATCATGCTGTTGTAAATATAAAGAGAAATAAATTTATTGCAACAGGTTAACTACCAAACCAGAAGGAACAAGTGCTTCTGAACAAGTACAGGCAAATACTGCCAGGCTATCCAGGTTAGCTTTTTCTGTGGTATTAACAAAACTAACCAGGATTGTTTGCACCAATAATGTAAATTAAAAAGTAATCAAGTTAATGGTCATGCCTGTATAGTACTTTAAAAGTACCAGGCGGTACTGTCACAGAATTGAAATACATTCAGTATCCTTTAGTGCAGATTATTTAACTTAAAAACACATGGTTAATCATTTAAAAGCACCAGTCCTGAGCTAATTGTAAGTAACAATGCCAGAGTGTTAGTGAGACACTAGCAAACTTCCAAAGGATATTTAATTTGCATTGCTCAAATAAATGGATAGGGAAAACTAGGAAATTGAATTTTATGCAACATATCGCCTCTTCAAATCAAAATTTGCAAAGTTCAAGCAAAGGTTATTCTGCAGAGGAGCACTGGTTTTGTGCTTTGATCATCCATCCAAGGCTTTCCCAGGATATTGACACACATTGGTTGTGACCACCCATATGCTTCAGCTTTCTCTGCTGAAGTGATACCAGCCAGCAAGAGTTCTTTCCACAGCCAGCTCATGTTAGTCCTCCCAGTAACATACAGTGCTTCCAGCTAAGATTAACAATAATCTTAGGACAGCAGCATCAATAACTGCATTCATTCTTTCCACACGAGAAGCAAGGAGAAGTCATTTCTTCTAATTAGCTCAATGGTTCTAAGTGTCACAACTTTTTCAGCTGGAAGTGGAACAAACCCTTCTTTTTCCTTTGTGCTCCCTACTTGCTGTTAACTACAGGAGCACAATTATGTGCTCCACTTTGTTCAGGCTCTGCCATGCATGAGTCAACTAAACACATTCAAGCAATAGGAGGCTAAAATGTTGCACTTCTGCATGTAGAACATGTGGGACACTTTAGCCATGTATTTCACAAACACTTGCAAGGTAGAGCTCTAAGTATCAGGAAACTTGGTTTTCACAGCTGTAATGAAATACGAGGAATACAAGTATTTCCAGTGAAGATGGAAACATTTAAACATTTTCCTTTCTAATTCTTTAAACATGTCCTATGGAAATCTCATCTCATCCTCCTTCCTGGTTGCTCATCCAGTCTCACGAACAGATTCCTCTAGTCAATCTCAATACTCACTCGGATGCTGCACAGCAGCATCATGTAATTCATAGCAATTCACAGTCTCAGGAAGCTATAAGCAACTCCAAGAGATCATCCATAACAGTAGGGATGCATCTAAAGGCAGTACTAGCTTGCACATACATAATTTCCAAAAGATACCTAAACATTTCTGAAAACCACTCCCTAAGCGATTTGCCAGGGAAACAGTCACTGGTTTTACTTTTCTGTTAGGAAGGTTACTTTGACATGTAACCAAAATCTCCCTGATATTTAAGACCACTAATTCCTATCCTATCCAGCATGGGCAGCAGAGGGTTTTTTTTTCCCTTTTTTTTCCTTACAGCAGTCTCCATGTCATAAAAGGACACAAGTTACTCCTCATTCTGCTCTGCTTTAGAAGAAAAACAAGCATAGATACTCAGTCTTTCTAACCTTGCATTATTATAATTGTTCCAGTGTGGATTCTCTCCAACTAGCCCACAACTATGGGTGTATTGTTCCAGCTCAGACCTTATCAATGCCGGGCAAAGCTCAAGATTTATGGTTTGGGGTTTTTATTTCCACAGTAGATTGATCCTTCTGTTATATGAAAACCTTCATGCAAATTACAGTTATCACTTTTCCCTATTAAACTTCACCTAACGTTTTTCTAAAATCATTTTCCCCTTCTGCAAGAAGCACTACCAATTTCACTACACTTTCAGTACCTTCCAATCTAATATCAATGGAAATTGAGGGCGAACCTGTTATTATCAGGAAGAATTCCACTCACTACATCTTTCAGTTTTAATAATGAACTGCTGGTAGCTGTTGTCCAAATACAGTGGATTCTTTTAGACAGAGTAATCCCAGCTCACTCATAAGACAATGTGAAAAACTAAGATCATCATCTGCTTCTTCTCTGCCCATAAGGTCTGTTACCTCTTCTCATCAGAAACTGTGATTGCTTTGACATAATCTCTTCTTGATAAACATGTGTTTCATTTGCTTGTCTCCAAGCTATCTTCCTGGCACGTAAACACAGTCTGATTATTTGCCTAAGTATTTTTCTGTGAATTGTGGTTAAGCTCACCTCATAATTTCTTGGCTCCCTTTTTTTCCTTTTTAAAAACTAAATACTTGATTTTTCAACCACTGATACCTTTCTCCTCCTCCATTTCTCAAGGAAATCCCCAAAAATGCACTCCGAAATTCCATCTGCCAGTGTTGCAGGTTACAAGGAAATTAAGCCCATAATGACCAAGTAATTAATTTGAAAAGTCTAATGTGTTTGTATTTTCTAAACTCTTCTTTCCGAATTTCATATAGACATTACATCTTTTTCTAAGTGGTATTAATTCCACTAGTCACCGATTGCCTTTAACTCTATTGGTGGGGACTCGCAAGAAAGACATGCCTTTTTCAGCACTTTCAGTTGACAATTTTTGCATTCCATTAATTTGCAAATCAACCCTTTCCTAAATTGTCTACTCACCATGAATACAGTGAGTGAATGATTTTGTGTCACTCAGGTCTCTTGCTAGTTGTATGACATCCTTGAGCTCACCTCTGATTTTCTTCACACTACACTCTTCCATCCTTCCTTCCATTAAAAAAGCCCAACTCTGATATTAATCTATCTTCTTGGATTTGACCTTTCCCAGCACTCCCAGCATCCTTGTCTCCTTTGTCTTTCTCCCCAGTTCAAAATATTTCAGTGTCAAAAAATGTTTGCCATTGTTTTACAGAAGAATTCACTGAAATATTCTGACAAAAGTAAAACCACCTGTCATGTCCCTTCCATCTTTTCCCAAGCAGTGGGATAGCTCCCAGTCTTCTTCCTTCCATCCTACACTCACAGCTACAATAAAGGCAGATGCAGTATAAAATACGTTAACACCTTTCAGGAAATGTTTTACCTTGATGTCAGAAGTGTCACGCTGACTGTTGCGCCACGCTCTTGAAATAGATGAAAAAGTCCTATCTGCATGATCAAACTTCCCACCTTGTAGATTTAGGAAAAGTGTTGTGAAGGGTTCCTAACATATATAAAAAGATTAATTAGAAACAACAATGCACCTCTTCAGAAATTTCAGGGTAAAACAAGGAATTTATTATTCTTTTGGGCGTCTGGTTGTGAACAATGCTATTTTTCTGGCAGACACATGATTAAAAGCAAAGGGTCAATTCTAGTATTTAAGAATGAGAAATACAAACTGATGATTGCTTCTCCAATAAATGCTTTTTAATCTTACTCCATGCATACATCCTGAGATAAAGAAAAGCAAATAAAAGAAAAAAAATACTCAAAGGCTGAAGTAGAAACTACAGTCAGTTGTGACACAAATTGCTCTCAACAACATGAAAAAGCTCAGATATCCTAGATATTTATTAAACTAGCAGGTAACAAAAATAACGTGTTTTACTTTGTTCAAGGTGATCTGTTAATCTAAAAGGTAGCATTCAATACTGAGAGCTTTAGGACTGTTATTGTTTCATATAAAATTTATGATTTAGAAAAATGTTTGGAAGATTTAAAAGCCTCCTTTTAGTTAAAGAACACTTAAGCACATATTAGTAGATAATTGCTTGAAATTAGCTAAGCACTATAAATTACTTCAAGGATTTATGTATGCTTGTACATTCTAACAAGCTTTAATTAATGATATGCTGCTAATGTTTTCCCAAAGAAATTACTTCCTAGGAGATAAATCGCCTTTCAATTTTATTGAAAAATGCATTGTTTAACCAATACATTATCAATATGTAGCAGCTCAAAGTTACTGCCATATAAATTGTAGCAGAATTTTAAAAATTAATTATTCACACCACAGAACTTCATGATCACCAGAAACCAACCCACACTTATTAGGAGGGGAACATTTAATACAATAATTAAGAACTGGAAATGCTTGGTACTTGGTCCAGTCAGAAAATAGGCAAGGAAGGGAAGTTAACCATGTTTAAAGAAGTATGTACACTAAAAAGCAATTTTTAAGGAGAAACAGCTTTACTGATTAGAAAAGGCTATGCCATAAAAACTAGGACTTTCTTCTTGAACTTTGGAGCACATTTCTCCTATGCTACTGATTACAATTACTAGAAAATTTCAGTACTCTCATATACCATTCAGTTTTGGTTTAGATATTTGTGGCTTTCATTATCATTTAAAGGAAAAGCATTTTTAAAAGATATACTTACAATCCTTAACAACCATGTGAGTGCAAAACTTGCTGTTGAATAATGGGTGCCGTAGTGAAATTTTGGGACCTGATCGTCTTCCCACGATTCATATCTCTCAGCAAAGAATGCTGCTCTCTTCGGGTTCAAAGCTCCAATAGGCTGCAAGATTGGTAAAAATAAACTCATTAAGCAAATAAAATTAATGTGAATACTATCACATCATACTCCCCTTTCTCTTTTTGGTAACCAGAATTAGTGGTATGCACAGAGAAGACTGGGTTGGGTGCTCTGCAAAAGCAGACATTGGCTTCTGTAAGCACCTGAGGAGATCTGCATACTTGGAATCAGGATTCCATGCACGCGCACGTGGCCGGTTGGAAAAAACTCCTCTGCATTAATACAGGCTCCATTTACTGCTGATTCAAGTCACTGGCTCCATCCAATTCACAGTGGAATGTCTGGGACAAAGTGTTGTTTAACTTGGGTGCCTGTGGATATGTGTGCATGTTGGATACACTATTAAGCAAATAGTAAGCAACACTGAGAAACGTATTTTTGGATTTTTTTGGGAGAAAAAAAGTACTGATTGATGGAGTGGTAGAATATTAACAGTGGACTTGGAATTTTGATATTACTATTCTTGTTTCTATGCTTTCTATTTACCACCTCAAGCCAAGTTTTACTTAATTCGTAGAATTTTAACCTTTGAAATAGACAAATGAAAGACCATAATTTCTATATAAAACATTGCCATAAAAGAAACAGTGTGTATGACTAAAAATGTCTATCACACTTTCCCCAATGCTATTATTCTTTGTTCAGTGCTTACCTAGAATATCAGCACCCAGGGATTTATTTGAAAGCAGGAAACATAATATTTTGTTATCTATAGCTGTGCATTTCCTCAGCAGACTTTTGCATAAATGACTTGAAAAAAAATGAGTGTAGGTCACACAAATCACTGAGAAACCCAAAAGTGAATTTAGCAATTCCACATGTAAAATGCTGTAAGAGTTCTAAAATGTCTTTGGATATATATGCAAAATATATGTGCAATACAATTTTGTATACAGATTGAGCAGACTGTAAGTTATTAATGTAAATTACGTTCATCTGTACAGACAATGGGTGCATTCAAATATAAGCGAAGAATAAACATGAAACAATATTTTCTTCTTTCTCTTCTTCAAGAGTAAATATACTTAAGAATACATTACAAGGCGAAGAAAAACTTTAAAAGGAAAGTCCTTGAACAAAAGTATCATAACTTAGGCTTTAATTCGAGCAGAGTTCAAGTGAAAAACTACGTCTGCTATTGAGATTCTGATTATTCAAATAACTGCTTCTTTGCAGCTCATGTGAAATTTGGCACACAAGCTTCAAAGTATTTTCTCTTCTCGGACAGATTAGATCTTTGAATGACGTAAAATCTAATCTTACATTTTTTACTTTGAGTAGCTTTCACATTACAGTAGGATAAAGAAAAACATCTTAGGTTAATTACTATTTTTGCAGTTCACTAATTTGAAATATAACCCTTTAAAAGAAGTTGTTCCTGTATAAAAGGATTTTTATCTGATTTAGCAAATTTATTCCAGGGAAGTACGAAACTGACTCCAAGAAGTCTCTTTGTTACAAGAATCATTTTGGAATCTCCATCTGTACTGATTTTCCCTAAAGGCTCAAATATGCTTGAGGGAGAAAAAGAAGAAAGAAGGTCATTGGTAGACAAATTATATAAATTAAAAATAGGAACAGTGTTGTGCTGTATGCTTCTGTAACATTTTATGTATTCTCTTTATCTGCCTCTATTATTACTCTCCAAATGAGTATAGCCCAAATCAATAGTTATAGAATTACATTCCTTGAATATAAAGCTAAACCAAATTAGAATTGATTTCATTCTCTTTTCAAAAAATAAAAAAAAGGTATCATGCAGAGATCTATATAGCCAGAATCCACAGTATTGATTTTAGCTGTTATTGTTACAGTTGGTTTCTGAAGCCTGCAACAGGACAACTATCAAGACATGTCACATTTATTTGCAAGCAAAAAAAAAAAAAGTCCCCAAATGAAAAAAGCTTAAGAAAAAAAAAAAAAAGAGAGAACTGTGGAGCTGTGCACTGACAATGATACACTATCAGCTTACTCAGAGAAGTTACAGTGGGAATACACACATTGAATTATACATTACACGAATGCACTGATTTATTGTGGTAATAACATCCACCTCATTAAAAGATTCTGCTTTGCTGCAGTTGGAGGGCTACATATTGTTTACTGCTATAAATTAATGGCAGTGCACAGAAGACTGTAGAGCCCTTCTAACAATAGATCTGTAATGACAGTGCTGTATATCACAGCTTCCCCAGCAGCTTCATAATAAAATGGAGACAATGTATTGGGCTAATACATTCTACCAGGCAGGCCCATATTTTTCTGACAACTGCTTCTAAGGATGAGGTGATTCTACTGTTACACTGCAATGGGCACAGTTAACTATGGAATAAAGAAAAAAAATTAATTGAAATTTCTCAGTTACTTCATAACGCAAAATTAACAGGGAATCATGATTACATACTGTATTCCCTCCCCTGTGGGTAAATGCCGAGGGAAAAAGAGGAACTCTAAACTAAGCCATGCTAGATGTAGCTGTGAGACCACAAATTTACACTGCTCAACATGGTTTCCCTATAGCTACAGACCTCTAAGGAAGAATAAGCTGAAAAGCTTTCATATCCTGAAATTCCAGAACATATCTTATTTGCAGCACCTCTTTTCCCAGAGGAAAATTAGATATTAGTTCACCAATAAAAAATGTTTATTTAGATGAAGAGGGAAAAATGAAAAGTAGAGAGATAAAAATTCCAATGAGCAAAAACAATGGATGAGATTACAGGAGTGAAATGAAGAATGAAGTCACTTATGGCTGCTAAGTTTTTGAAAAATGAATGATGTGTATGGTTTTCAAGACAGTGTTCATTCAAAAAGAGGATCCAAACTGGGGCAAGAATTGGGGTAAGGTGGCTTCTGTTTTCACTTTTCCCAAGGTATCATCACCTGGTTTTTGGCCCAAAGTGGTTGATGTAACGTGCTACAATTATGAAAGTTACAAGCAATTCTTAAAAAACAAAACAACTCATTTGATATTATTTTTTCATATACTCTCAAATATAGGAATACCTCAAAATAAATAACTTCACATTTTTACCAAGAACTGAATATAGTAAATCTCAGTCTTTGGATGAAGCTTGCTTGCTTCCTTTGAAACATAACAAAGAAAAATGGTTTGCTGAAAAATAACTGAGAAAACACACTGACTCTTATAATCTACTGCTGTCAAATATGTCCAGACACTGTGGTGTAGTTTTATTTGTTAGTTCTTACTCTCACTCTGTGCCAGACATTGGAACACTGACCCATCTTGCCTCTGTTTCCAGAAGAGGCCCTGCTGCACCCAACAGAAGAAAGCAGAATGTTCACTGCTCCTCTGCAGAGGGCCGAATCTCTCCTGGACTCTGTCACTCATGTTCAAGAGTACATACATTTTGGAAAATTGCTAATGATTTTAAATAAACAGATTGAAGTCTTATAAAGAAAGAATTACAATATGACTATTTATAGTTTTACATTTAAGAAGAGGTGCTTTTTATTTCTATCTAATGTTCTTTCATATTTTAAACAGTGTTGCTCCAAATATTTGACAACTTCACTGTGAAAAGAAAAAGGAAAGAAATTTATAAAAAAAAAGAAGAAAAAAGAGGGCAAAAAACCATTGTTTGCCCTTGTCATTTCTTACACTGTTTTCTTATCCACAAACAACCAGGTGCTAGTATTCCTGTGAATACAATTGTCTGTATTACTGAATCATGTTTGGTAGTAGCATCCTTGCCAAGTATGGAGTTTCTTTCCCATACATCTTATTTTCAAGATGACTATCTGGTTTTCATTACTGATATTTTTCATACTGGGCCTAAAGGACCAAAAGGACCCTTAGGTCATCTCATCTAGCCTTGAGCTTGTGTGACAAGAGGTTAAATGCCTTTGCATTACATGATTTTGAGCCCAACTATTTAAACTTGATTACAGCACAAGCTGTATCTGGCCAACCTACTTTCCAGAAAGGCATCTGACTCCTGAGTACGTGGACAATTTGCTATTTTTCTTGGAAGCTTTTTCTTCTGATAATTCTTACCCTTATTCTATAAAACATATGTATTTCAGTTTGGTTATGAATTTACTGGTGTGTTATCAGATAGATCTTTCTAAGCTTCTCTCTTACATATCACAGAGTCTCTACTTACCCAGCATATTCTGAATATAAAGATACTTACAGACTATAACTAGACTTTTTAATAAACATTAGAAATGGAGCTCCTCAGGTCTTCCATTTTAAGGCATTTCTTCTACCCTTAAAATTTCTCTGCATCTTGCCCACTTATGAATGTACTCTAACATTCAGTGGAACTGAAATGTGTTCAGTGTAAGTTTTCTCATCTCCATAAACACGCTAACTGCTGGAAACCCTGCTGCACTCAAACCTTGTTTAGTTACTTTATGTATCACCAACACATAATTAACTCTCTGAACTAGCCAATACTTGTATTGTTGTCAGTAGGACGTCCTGCTCTACTGTGAAAAACTTCTTTTCTCCAAACAGAGATACAACGACAAGATGCAAGGGTTTAACTAAACCCAAACTTTATTCACTTAGGTCAGCTGGGAAATATCTGGGAATAAACTCATATAGTGTAGATCATTACTCTTTCATCTGTCATTTTTGGGTTTGAGGACAGCCAGAAAATGCTATTCCCCTCTCTCAGCCTATTCTCACTCACTGCTAGGCCTCACCATTCTTCTCAAACAACTGGCTATGGTTTTGTCAAAAATTAGGTCCCATCTTCTTTAGAGGGCATCTTACCTTTAATACATATCTAACTCAAATTCATTAAAGAACCATATCGCAAAGAAAACAACAAAGACAATTATCTGCTGAACTGTTTGAACTGCCCTCATTGATCATCCAAAGTGTCCTTGAGCTGTAAGATTTAAAAAATGGAAACAATTTATCAAGGAAAAAACAGTCCTTACCAATTTGTTTACAATCACTGGTTTCAGGGCACATGCCCCCCAAATCCTACATCAAAGACTAGGCTAGGAGGGGGAATTCTGAATCTGAATAAATCAAAATTTATCTGAAGCTAAAGGCACAGAACTTGACAGAACCTTTTTATTTTTCCCGAGCAAGCATTTCAGTGATACACAATAATTCTAAACTGGTGTGCTATTTTTTATTATTGTGAATCATTTAGTCACATCTTTAGTCACTTAAGAACACAAGCAGCTACTTGAATTTCATGTGCTTTCTTAGTGAAATAAGGAATCCCATGGTCAAACTTTTTTTGTATATACCATGTTGAAACCGCAATAATTATGAAATGTTAGTAAGTGTACTCTACCTATTTTGATATAAACATCATCACATTCTGCTTTAAAAACTTTTAAAGACTCCAATTTCTATTCTCAGGAAACTAAGAATTCAATAAAGGGCTAGAGTATAAGCAGAAAACAGTCACGTGCATGCAGATTAGAAGTATTTTTCAATATGGTTTATATTTCAGATGTTTTTAAGAGCACACATATTCCTTTGAGACAGCAGGAACAGTCAGGAAAAACTGATCTAAAGATGGTCTAATAACGAGAATGTCTGAATACATCAATATAAATAATACTTAATGGTGGAAAAGAGAGAAGATTCCCAAAGTTCACAGTTAAAAAATATGAGTCATAAGTTAATGTTAAGCATAAAAAATGAAAAAGAAAAAACCCTATTATGCAACATTAGTGATGTTTTAGCAATATGTCAGTGACAGGATACGCCTTGGGTCACCTAAAATCTTGGAGGAATTTGAATTTAAAAGAAAAATCTCCATGCCTTCACAATACCAACAACAGTATCAAATGCTATTACAACCACCTGTAGCAGATTGCAAAACAATGCACTGCTGAACTGCAAACTAATTAAGGACACGCTAATGAAGCACAGTAAGGTTTCATAAATTGTTCAGCACAACTGAATGTGCCACACACTGTGTACCTGAGGTATTACACCCTAACACTGCTGGGAAGCCAAACTGAAGACGATTGTTATGAGTTGTACATTTCTAAGAGATCAGGGAGAAAGGAAGCTGGATGTCCCTGGGAATCATGAGGGAAATCCAGCTGCTTGCAGGCAGTGAGGAGGATATGGCCTTACTTAGAAAATAACCCTGCCAGTTAAAAGCAAACATTTGCATGTACTCTCCATGATTAAACCTGTCAAGTGAAAGAAAACCCTGCACCGTTATTCACTTGCTTAACAAACAAACAAGTAACACTTTTATGGATTTTGAGAAGTAGGATTAAGTGAGAAGCCACACACACTTGAGTCACACCTGGAGATGAAAACTGTCTGCCTTCCTTTCACAGACCAGGTTCCTCTGCCAACACATCATACAAGCCACAGAAAACAGCAGCCATTGTAGCTAACACCAGATCCACTTAAGACAATCAGAACTAAAAACAGAATCCTTTTTTGTTTGTACTAAGAGCACAGGACCTCAAGCCAAAAGCTGACACAAACTCGCATTTTCTCCAAGTTTCTGTCAGGACACACAAAATATACATTATTCTGCATCACATGTAAGCAACAAGCCCGAGAAAAGGAGCAGCAGAAGGCTAGAAAGGTGTACTTGGGAATGTATAAGGGATTTTTTATTGTAATCTGTACTGTTTCATAAAACTATTCCAATCAGATTATATCAATTCTTAATATGAATAGTCAGCTCAGAGCCCATCAATATATCTTGTTTCACACATGCATTGCTTTGCTCCTGAGGTGAATTCATCCATCATCTTATTCCCTGTTTCATAAGGTCTCCTGATTAGTCAGCCATCACCTTCAATACCATCAACAGATGAGCACTGTCAGAAAGTTTTAGCAGCTCCCTTTTCACGCTCTTTTTCAGATTAGCATATATGCTGAACAGTATGAAGTACCAAACAGACTTTTGGAATGTCAGTGACCACCTCACTTTGAAAACTAACCTTGTGTTTCTGATTCTGAGGCACCTCCAAGTGACTGGCTGGATATGTTATGTAAATTATTTTAATTAATCTTGTTAAACTATTCACCTCAAGCTTTTAGGATCATACCATCTTTTCTTAGTAATCTTTTTATTGATTTCCCTCATTTGACCTACATTTTTATTTGTTGATGTTAGAGTTTTATAAAGATCATCTGACATGTGCATCAAAGTAAGTCCACAGCCTGAGAACTACCTTAAACTCCTCCTTAAATAAAGGTTGTTATTATTTTACTATGATTCCATTTTCTGACCACATTTTTAAACCTGGATTGTTGGTTGACCCCAAGAGGCCTCCTGCTCCTAGGAGTTTGACCAACTCAGTTTTAGACAGCTCCAGTTAGGTGAGATAAATCCCGTATTCATTTCCCATATGAGTGCAATTTTTAACTTCGCCAGCATCGTGCTTGTTCAGAAATCTGAGTTACACAGATGTGTGCTGTAGCAATCTGCTGAGTTCAAATGTATGAATACAAAAAGGAAGAGAGACCGCATCAAGAGAATAACATTCACTTTACATTAGGAAGACAGAAAACACACATTTAGAATGTCTATGGCCCAAGACACGTGTGTGAAATTTGAAACTACTCTGCTTTGATTTTTAGTTGATTTTATGACCAGACATGTGCCCCATGGTTTCTTGTGATCATTTAAAAGGTCACAAACCTCTCTCATCATTTCCAATTAGAAGATGACATATATTCAGGGTACCTAACACTGAAACAAGAGCAAGATGGACAATAATAGCAGATACAAATGTAGAATATAATTGTGAATATCCATGGTTAATTTTGAGCTTTTTTTAAAAAAAATTATGATTTTTCATATCTTTGAGAATTTCTTCATTCCAAACAACATACTCCTCCTTAAGGCAAAGGAAGATTGAGATTATTAGGCTTATTATCAAAATGATTCTTTTTGGTCCTGTAAACTTGGCTTTTGCCCTAATACTCAAATAAATTTAAAGAAAAAAAAAAAAGATTGCTTGAAGATAGCTAAGTGATCCTTGAAACTGATATATCTGAAGTACAAATAATATGCTTCTTGTGATTTCAGAGAATAAGCCTCTGGTGGGAAGAGAAGAGAAAATGGAAGAGAAAGAATGGCAATGAGATGCATTCTATCATCAACTTGAAATGTTCTTTAGAGGAGGTGGTATGACACAGAGAATAACCAGCTAAAGACAAGAAAAAAAACCAAAGGTGATGCTACAAAAGGATGGTTATGACACTCTCATAAGAGCAATATAAATTACCAGAATATTTTTTTAAAAATCTATCTACACTAAGAGAAGGATTTCAGAAAGTATGCTTTGATAAATCATCTCAGAGATACATTTGGGTCAAGTTTCAGCCTCAGCAGGTCACCACTGGAGTTCTGGAGAGACAGACCACTAAGGAAATCACATGTTTGATAGAAAATACATGGAAATCACATGTTTATTACAAAAGAGGTCCTGAGATAGATGCTGCATGAAGCTCAAATCAACATATCAACTCAAAAATCTCCGTCCTTAAAGCGAAACAAGAAATTGACTAAAATCCAAACAGTTCAGTGTCTCTAAGGACCATGTCTAAGTCGGCCTTAACAATCCAACAGCTACTTAGTTTAAACAAATCAGTCTTCCTCGTAGCTATGTCCCCGCTTTTTTCCTCCGAAATAGTCTCGTGGTGTCCCTGTCCGTGGTGCTGAAAGCCAGGCGCCGAGGCTGGAGGGGACGAGGCTCGCTCTGGGAGCGTCCCTGACCGTGGTGCTGCAGACACGGGCTGGGGACAGCAGGCTGTGGCACATCCGCCACAGACCCATGGGGCCCTTGCAGCTTTGTCTCCCGATTTTGGCAAATGTGTTTCCGGAAATTATACTACACATCGGCTCAGCTGTCAGAAAGGATAATCCACCCATTTTATCGCTCATCCATGACAGCGTCTGCCTGAATGTCACTGGCATTCCAGTTTCACAAAATCACTTTTGCCCATTTAGAAATGGGAAAAAATGGTGTTCTTAAGTCAAAACTTTCATGGGAATGTAACAGACTACTCAACACTTTAGTTTGTACTGTTTCTAATTACAAAACAGATTATCCAGTCTAGACAAAGAAAGCCCGTAATAGTCCTAAAGTTCTAGCATTGTCATGGGATATGAACTTAATAATCTTGCACAGCTTCCTTCAAAGAGGGTCTTTACAATTTTCTTCCCACCTTCCCTTTTCACCTCTCTGTGAATTCAAAGAAACTAGATCAGGAAAAGAGGGTCTTTGTTCTCCCAGCTAGATTTTGCTCCTTTATGGTTTCCTAAATGGAACCAACACGAGACAGGTTCTGCTCCAAGTACTTCCTGTTTGTATGCTTCCTTTCTCCTAAAATTTCTCCCAACATGGTTATGTCAAATGTTTAGGTCTCTCAACCTACATTTTAGAGAGGATGGAGTGCTCCTCTCCACCAAGAAGCAACCAGTGTTTCACAAAAAAACCATGAAAACTTGTTATCTGAAAATGGAGAGGATCTGATCAATATACCTAATACTAAAAATATCAAAATCCATAACAGAATATAAAATGAATAATGAAAAATGTGTCTCCTTTTCAGAGATCACTGATATCCCAGGTATCATTCAGGCTGGCATTAATACCTCTAACACTGTTTCTTGAGATATCCAAAATTCTAGAAAATTTAATGGACCTTCTCGTAAGTACCACCGATTCGGATAAAAAGTTTGAAATATTTTATTTCCTGTAATGTCCTCTTTTAAGCAGGGATTCACGTGAAGCACCCTGAAAGGAAGAATATTTGTACCTTCCTTCTGAGGTTATCCTGTCTGACTCTGGAATATTTTTTAACTAAAGTATCTTTTTATCTTTCAAAAGAGTATCTTTATCTTTTATCTTTTGTCACAGATACAGATGACAAATTTCCTACCTGAAATTCCAGTGACAAGGCAGCCAGGACAGATGCTGAGCCCAGCAGTGCCAAGCCTCAAAAATTTTAGTGCCTAAATTCCAGACGTGATTGCCTAACAAAATAAGTCACCGCCATTGCACCCACTCTTGTTATTTCTCACACTGTTCCTCTCATCCTCCTTTACTGTCCAATTTTTGAACACACTTTATGCTTAGAAGGATGCTGAGTCCTGGTGAGTTTATCAGTTTTAACTGCACTCTTTTTGTGTCAGAGCACGAGCTGAATAAAATGTAGTTTCCTGCATGAGAGCACTTGATTCACAGAATATCTGTACAGGTTTTAATGCCTCTCTAGACAATAAAGATTTCTTCTAAAAATTTGCAAAATTCTAATAGATTCACATCAAACCATTTCTCAGTTTCTATCTCTTTGCCAAGAGGTAAATAACTAAGCAAATTTCATGCCCATTCCACTCTGCTTCCACACAAGGGAAAATATGAAGCACAGATTTTATATGCAGTGAATTTGTGCTCCTGAAATGGGCACCTCGCAAGAGAATTCAGGCTGGCATGCTGAAGAACACCCAACAGCAAAGATGACATCAGAACAACAAAACTACTCTAATTTTTCATAGTAAAAAAATCTATTGCTTCTCTTCTGTCAAAGTGTATTTTATATTAGTGGCTCCCACATACCAATTAAATACCTCACTTCAC
Source organism: Callaeas wilsoni (assembly GCA_013398955.1). Classification (NCBI taxonomy): domain Eukaryota; kingdom Metazoa; phylum Chordata; class Aves; order Passeriformes; family Callaeidae; genus Callaeas; species Callaeas wilsoni. Next base: position 47,371 of record VWPU01020492.1, read on the forward strand.
TGAAGGTGAGAGCTATTTGTTGCTTTTGTACACTTGACTGGAAAAGAAATCATTACATACATAACAGCCGCTATAAAATTGATGATGATTTAGCAAATATTGCATGGAATAGTTAAAAATATTAATAAAAATATTATTATGTACACATGTAGCTATAGGGCAGAGAAAAGAAGATTTAAGAGTGGCATAAATTTCTTCTTCCAGTAGTGTCAGCTTATGATCTTATAGAAATGTTGTGCCTTATGAAAGGAAAATTATCAACAGCTCCTTGCTTACAGCAAGACCTTGTAACAAACTTTTGAGAGTATAAAATCATGCTTCCATATCTCAGTATTTGTCATGTATTTTTACTTCTATTTTCATTCCTTATCCAAGTTCAAAAATACAATGCAATTTATTGTTTCCACTGAATAAAGAAATGGAAAAGAATGTGCTTATGAATGACATAAGTAATGCAGAAAAAGCCACACATTCTGGTGGGAAACTGTGTCTGTTGTATAAATAAAATATATACCGCTATAAATATAATATGTAATACTCATTCCAAACCATAGTCACCTCTTAAGGAATAAACACTTGAGCCAAAGCAGGGAAACAGACTGGCAGTGCACTCCTGGCATTTGTCAGGAGCATTCATCAGGCTGACAGCAATATTAACCACAATCCATTTCAGTTGCTTTGGTTTATCATTGTGTGACTGATGTTCAAAACAGTGCCATAAGAAGCTGCTTAAATAAAGTGTTGGTTTAACCTATACTCTGCACTTCTTTAAATCTGTACTAACTGTGGACTTCTAGCTGACACATTAAAAACCTCTTACTTAGACTTGACACTTTACAATACTGACCTTAACTTGCAATTTCTAAATGATTTTTAAAAAGTAAATTCTTCATTGTCTTAGGCACCAAAAAAAAGTAAAAATATTGACCTGATTTCCTTTCTGCCAGATCAAAATCAACGTTTTCCTTTTCTTTACACAGTGGGAGCACTAAATTGTGATGAGTTTCTGGGCATGCACAAGGAAAGGAAATAAATGACTGTTAAAGCCATGAAGACATTTAAGTGAAATTATCTTTAAATATTTTAAAAACCTTTAACAGTGCAAAAGCATAGGCATGCTACAACATATAATTAGCATGTATTTGGAAGCACTATCACCAAGATAACAGTGCTATAACAAAAATATCACAATATACATAACATTCACAAATTTTCATAGTAGATTACTAGCAAGATCTTCAAGATACTTGTCACAAATTCATCATCTGACACAAAGTTTAACATTTACACTACATGGAGTTGATACTGCTAGAAATGCCAAAAAAGTAAGCAAAACTTGAACTGCTTTATTTGAAACAGGTATGGCATAAAGACTCTCATTGCATATATATAGAGAGAGATATAGATTAGATAGATAGATAGATAGATAGATAGATAGATAGATAGATAGATAGGCAATAATTATTTGCTGTTTAAAGTTCCCAGTTTTCAGGCAATTGTTGAGAAGGTTGAATATAGATAGAGATGCAACCTAAGTAAGGTCCTCACTCAGCACCAGCAATGGAAGGATTCCCTCAGAACTGAAAGCACACTTAGTGCTTTCACTTTCACGCTTAATCCTCCTCAAAGACTACTTTCATGAACAAATAAACCCATACAACCAGTCAATGTTAATAAGAAAACACATAGAAATAGAGCAGGTTTGCTATCCAATTTCTCAAATGGAGGTAAGTCCAGTGCCTACCTTAAAATGAGGAAAAAATGTTCTGTGTCAGGGAGGAAAAAAGACCAGGACTACAGTGCTGATTGAATAGACTCTTTATAAATGAAAATACAATTAAAAGAAGACTTCAGCAATGACATGATACATGCAGAAGTGTCTTTTAACAAAAGTTCATGGAAAATGAGGTTGCAAAAATCATGTCATCACCAAGGAATTTATTAATGATTAGTACACTTAATTTATGTACTAACTCAAGCTACACAGGGCTGATGTTACTTGCAAGTTTTCAATGTTGATTTACGTGCAAATCACAAGAGTACTCTAGGTTGGTGATAGATATTTTTAGCTGCTAAATACCTTCAGATACTTTCTGGCTGAGGGATTATTAAAAAGTCCTTATTAAATTCCACAAAGAAAAAAATATTTTTAAATTACAAAATGTTTACCTTTAAAAGATTTGTTAAAATGTAAAATATGTGCACGTTTACCCATGAATATGGATCTGTATCAGCCAGACATTCTAAGAAACCTTAGAGTTAATGACTTATTGAAATTATGTATCACTATTAGGAAATATTACGACACCACTACCTCAGAATCTCTGATTTGGACTTGAAAACATTATTCTTTTATGTACATATACACATACAAAAGGTATGGTATTGTCTTCAAATATATATACATATTCAAACATATATATATTTGCTCACTATACAGTACTTTTTAAGGTTAAAATACTAAATCAGTAATAAAACAATTTGCTGGAGATTTTCAAAGCAATCTGTGAAAATTGTGTTCCTGTGTTTAGTTTAATCAACTGCAAGCTGAAAGCAAAAACTTTTAAAGCTGCCATACTTCCATGGGGATTTTTTTCCTAGCAAATTACGAATTTATATGAGACTTTCAAAAAAGAAAGTGCTATAATTAAAACACTTACCTTACCTTTTCTACTAATTAGCTATATAGCTCCACGTGCCAATCATTTCCCATAAAAGCTACCCTTTAGACAAAGATCCTGCTTGCTGATCTGTGCACCCAGTCTTTGTAGAGCAAATGAGAGATGCTTCTACTTAGTAAAATGAAATAGGCCTTTCTGGGAAAGCATTGCAAGAGAATAATCACATTCTATAAACAGGCTGTATATCAAATCTGCAAATGGTGGGGGGACTGTTGAAAAACCTACAAGGCTATTCTGCCAGAAAGGAATTGTTTGGAAAAGTTGTTCAAACCTGCCAATGTCTGTCTGAAAAAGGACAGTTGCATTACTTCAGCATACCTGAAGGGGTGCACAGAGGAAGTGATAAAATAAAGTTTCTACTCATTGGAATTCAGACAGTGATTTAAAAGTACCTAAAATATAATGGTATCACAGAGTTTGCTACTAAAAAAAGCACAATTCTCATCAAACAGGAAAAGGCTAATTTTTAATCTTTAACAGCCTCAGCATTTCTAACTTTGTTAAAATTTGAAATGAAATGTGATGTCTATGTTCCAACTAGGAGCACCTTCCAATAACAATTATTAAGTTAATACAATCAGAAGCAATAAGAATACATTAATAATTCATTTTTACACAATCTGATCCCTATTATCAGTACACACATGTAGAAATGAAAGATGTCAATGGTCGTGCATTTTACATTATTGTATTAAACACAGCAGAAAATTTTTACAAGACTGCAAACTACTATGATAAAAATATAAAGGTATATTTGATGACAAATACCTTTGACAAATCCCTGAAGTTGCTAGGAAGTGTAAGGTCCAACTCCTCTGACTCATAGTTGGTGATAACCCAAGGGAAGACAGGGTACTGATTCAAATCATTGTAAGTTCGACCTGACAAACAACAAAAAAACCCCCCACGGTGAATAAAGAGTTATATTTAACTTGAATACCAATCTCTAAAGATACAATGATATAACTTTATGAGCTGTTCGAAAGAACTGCAGTTTATTTCAGATCTGTTAGCATTTCAATATTCTACTTTGCTTTATTGAAAGGATAATGGAAAAGTTGACAATATGCTAGTATTTCATCTAAAACATTTCAGCCCATTTCACTTTAATTGTAAACTCTTTTGCATACGGTAAGATTGACAGTTAAATTCACTCATTTCCTATGCATTTCTCCTTTCCTTGTTTCTGTCATCTTACCTTCTGTTTCCTTAAGGTGAAACACTTCAAAAAATGGAGGGTCAATGATTTTTGTTGATACTAAAAATTAAAGCATTCTTTTTACATACTGTATTAAATACAATATGTGAAAGAAGAATGAAGTAGCTCAGGAATTTAGACTGAAATTTTTTTCAATTAATAACTGTTTCATCTAGACAATTCAGTTTGAGAGGAATTCATCCTTGCCCGTTGTCCATCTAAGAACATGCCAACATTTACCAGGGCAGAAAATCTGGTCTGGATACAGGTTCATGTGTACATCCTCATGCATCTAAAATGGAAATAATATACTTCTTCCAGTGAAAACAAAATATTCAATTAGAATAAACATATACCATACACACCCGAAAGCCTGGTTTTGAAGTTTAAAATGCATAGTTTTCACATGGATCCTGTCTATTTTTATTATATTGTTGCAGAGGCTCATTCATACATATCATCTTCAATCAGCACCTTCTCCAGATTTTGTTCAGCCTGGTCTTAAAAGTCTCCAAAGACAGGTTTTAACCTCTTCCCCAGGAATATTATTTTACAATCCAATCTGTAAGGTTGTCAGAAAACATTTTCTAAACCTCCACCAAAGTTTTTCTTCTTCCAGTCTTCTTACACTGCGCAGTATTTTTCCATCCTGGTTTGCAGAATTTTTAAATGGTAGAGTCGGTCTTTCCCTAATCAATTGGCTGTGTTGCACATTATCTCTTATTGAGGATTAAGGCTACTTACATGACACTGGGATAACTATCTTCCTTTTAACTCCCTATCATGGGCAACTCAACTTTCCCTCTTTCCATAATGTTATCTTTTTGCTTCTTTTAACCTCAAACACCAAGCAGATAAGAATTCAATTTATTATTTCAATAATATATTAAAGCTGAAAAGGGCCATTCATTAGAGCTACAGAAAACAGTGTCATGATGTGCCTCATTCAGCTTGAGCAGTAATGAGGCAAGCAGATCGACCCCTACTTTCAAAAATCTGCCAGCATCCTGGCACCTCTGTCTTGATGACTGATTACAGAAACCACCAAAACTGACCATTTGTATAAAACGCAATTAGTGCAAGCACAGGCATTTGTTATATCAATCGTGTTAGCAAGAGCCAAGCCTGAAAGGGAATTAACAGACCTTTCACCACTGTCAATACCACAGAAAAGAGCTGAAAATTGAGAAATTTTCTAAGTTGCTCAGAGGACAGAATAAGTTGGAAAATAAAAGGGATGTCACGAGACCCAACAATCAGATTTCATTTAGTAAACTGAAGCCCATCTGGTTAGAAGCTGATGGGGTAAAGATGGGTTAAACGAAAGAGAAGTTAGTATTTACAGAATGAGTGGTTAAGGCAAAAATATATGGATACAAATTCAGGTTTGGGTTTAGATTAATGTCTAGATTAGTCCTAGAACAGCAGCAGACAATCCAGGCACTGCACCCTTTTTTGAGCCAACTGTGCATCCTGCTAACAGTAGCATTTACTGGCTCCAGGAATATCCTGTTCCCTAGCTGAGATTTCCCAGCCCTACAGAGAACTTGTTGCATCTATGATATTTAGAGAGGATAGTATTTATGAAAATTAAAACTTAGAATACTAAAGATAAAGAAGTTCCCATTTCTGAGGCTTTCCTAAATAGTAGACAGTTGATATAGCTCATGTCCCCCCACAACAGTCATGATATTCTGATTTTAAGTGCAGCTCAGTACCGCATTACGAATACCTCTCTAGTCTTACATAAACATAATATAATTACGAATAAAATAAATCTAGGAGAACTTTCGTGAAGTTCTTCAGGAGAAAGTCATACATAGAAAAAATTACTCATTAAAAGAGCAAAATCTAGTTGTGCCCCATGGCTGTTGAGCCGGTGACATGATTGATTCCTTTTCTGTGTAATTACAGTAATTTGGATGTATAGTAATTAGCAATACCTGCTATAGTGTTTAGAAACATCAGATATTCAAAATTGGAAATCTCTCGGTGTTGCCATCGCTGGGTCATGTTGGAAGCTTTGAAGATCTGCCGTGGACTAGCCAAAGAAATGCGTCTAAAAACAAAGAAAATTGGACGAAAAAAATGAGAAAACCTGATGGGTCTTCCTTTTTTAACATATCTAAGATTTAGTGGCAGTAGTACATATTCCTTCTACCAGGTCTATGCTAGATTTCTCTGGAGATCAAACTGCCACTTGGATTCTTGAAGTTCATTTTTAACGTTTTATAATATAATAAGAATAAAAGAATTAAAGCATCTGACAGCTGGATATGTCAAGATTTGAAAAATTTCCAACAGAAACCTTTACAGCTGTGCAAATTCAGCTGCTCCATGACGGCTTGATGTATTACAGAAATATGGTACTGGAGATTTAGAGGGATGGAATATCATTAAATAAGAAAATTACAATACTTTTAGAATTTCATGTAAGAATAAAGTCATCTTTTAGAAGAGGTTTTTTAAATCCCTCAAGAACAAAGGAAAACAATGATAAGATGATAGAATTTCATTATGAAGCCCATCCTCTTGAGATTTAAATTCTGGGCAGTGCTGGGGAGTTAGTCATAAATAACTCAAACTTTTAGAATTTGGTGCCAGATTTCCTAATGTTTGTGAAAGAAGACTGTAGAGTCATTCCTAGGAGAGATAAATCAAACAGAGAAGAGTTTATCATAAAATTCCCAAGACTGTTTTGTTCATAACAAAAACATCTGTAAATACCAAATCCACATCACTTACGGAGGAAAAAAAAAAATATATGTAGTTTTAGTTAAAAAATCTTTACAGGTATTGGTAAACAATTCAAGGAAACTGTAACAGGGTTTTTTTTTTAATAACCTCCATTATGTTGCAAACAAATTGGTCAGTACAAATGGACATGAAATTTTGAGCAAATGTGTCTACAACGTATATTTAAAATTATTCACACATAATTTGTTTCTGTAAATAGAAATCCTGATGTTCTTACAGAATGGCTATAATTGCAATCCAAGAGATTTTTTTTTTCTGGACTCCATTAAAAAAACTACAAAACACATCGGAAAACACCCTGAACTATTTCAATCCCACTTCTATGTACAGAAATCTATTAAAAATAAAAATTTAAAGTAACAACAATCAAGATACTCCCTAAGGGTTTCCTGCTCCGTGTTCTGTTAACCATGAGGGAGGGTTTGATGAAAAAAAAGAACTCTTATAATTAACAGATAAAATTAACTCCAATTGTAAAATACCTGGTCTGGGGTAGTCCAAAGATGGTACCAATACCAACCCGAGGTAGACAGTTAACCACTTTCTTTACTGTTGCTTGGTCAGGGAAGTTGAACATGACACCCACTGTGAACGCAAGAGTTGAAATACAGCATGATTTTACAAATTTTAGGCTTTCTCAATCAACACAATGCAACCCTAAGCTCAGGTGTTCAACAGATTAGATGAGTTTCCTTCAGGTTGTTGTAGATATTTTTTCTTTTTAATTTCCAGAACTCCTTTTGTATGTCACCAATAGGAATTTCAACAGAAGTTGTCACTGTTGCACATCTTACAAGGTCTACATTTGTTTTCCTTTATGAATAGAAATTAAACCTATATGTACAGATTGACTGTCCAGAACTAATTTTAAAAATGTATGTATTAACTGGTTCACACATTTACTAACTTACTTTCTAGATATTTCCTAGACATAGTCTTCAAAATACTATCTTCATATTTTGTCTGAAACATGTGAATGACACGTATGAAACAGCAACCTAAAAATCTAACTAACCATCTAATTATGGTATGACCAGCGGCCATTTATGACTTCAGAGAGTACCAGTGTTTATGCATATGATTAATATTCTGCTGGACAACATCATTACCAAAACAATGTTCTACATTTTAAATAAAGCATGAAGGCATAGCAGTCACTGGTCTAATCCAGTAGTGAAATTCTTTCATTCTGTTGTTCTTGGTGTGTACTGCAAACAACTATCAACCCTCCAAGGAGACACAAAAAATCCTTCATGCATAACAGATCAGAGATAGGAATGTCTTAAGCAGAAGTCCTCAAAGAATGCCGAATAAACACGTGGATACAAATGAAAATGAGGCATTGATAATGCACGGTTTTCATGCTTGATCACAATTTATCATTCAAAAAAAGAATTGAAAAGAGAAACCAAACTCCAAAAATATACTGACTTAAGCAATGAAACACTTAATCCAAGCCCTCCTTCTACCTGCACAAATCCATGACTAAACATCCAAACAGAATGCACATGTCCCCACATCCACACTTTTTATTTCTTTAGCTCACCGTACCTCTATTTGCCATGAATATCTCCAGTGCTGTATTTTGCAAGAGGTAACGTCGGGAAAAGATAGATCGAATCTCTGAGAAGAGCCATTTTCCGTGGAGTCCTTCTGTATATGCCAGAATCTAGGAGAAAGAGGCAGAGAGAATGTTTTAAGTATGTTTGCTCTATAGGTCATGTCATGCAAAAGAGAAACTTTGACCCACAAACATGGATTCTACCAAATGCACGCAAAACCTGCAACAAAATTGAAATATGCTCAAACTTCAAATCATGCTATGAACCTCTAATGCATTTTTGTACTACTGATGCAACTATTCATGTTAAATGTTTTAAAAATTTGCTTGTATTTTTTCCTTTAAAGACAACTGTCTATTTTCCGTAACAGTTTCAGAGTTTCAAAAACATTATTAAATGTTTCGCACTTCAGCAAAGCATAAAACCACATTCTGAAATGTATTTCTAGTAGCATTAGATGTATCTGCACTCCCTTCAGTGTTGTAATAACAGGCCTGTAAAAAAAAGGCAAGAAAAAAAATGTCTTTAAAGAAAAAAAATGTTCCTTAGGTTTATCGTTAAGGCGGCATTCATTAATTCTGGAACTAGAAAGGTTGGCTGTGTAAGAGGTTAAGTATCATTTTGTCAGCTAAGGTTAAACACAAACCTGCAAATGAACTCAGCATAATCTCTCTATGGAGTAAGCGGTTGTCAAAGTAACTTGTTACAATTCCTGTCATCCCATCTGACAGACACAGATGCTTAGTCTGCCTTCACAATTCAAACTAATCCCATTTTCAGTCCTCAGCCACTTTGTTTCTTTGTTGCTTCACTTTTTCCCTTTCGTTTCAAAGCTTAATTATGTAAGTGTTAAGGGACAGAGAGACTGGACACTTCTCTACCTCAGATTAACAAACCATAGGAGCAGGAAAATCTGAGATTTGTCAATTTTAGCAAACACAAGAGCACTTAACAGAAACCCATCACAGAAAAGGAGACTCAGATGCAATCCTTGTTAACATCACTCTAACCACAATTTCACTTGAGCAATATATTGAGTATAAAAAAGTGAAATTCAAGCCCTTAACATAAGAAAGACTGTTAATGAAACCAATCATTTGTTTACAGGTTTTTAACAAAGGAGGATTATGCCTCACATGTAGCATATACTGACAGATAAAACCTGCATTTTTGTCGCACAGAGAGCAGATGCATCACTATACAATACAGTATAAAATATTGTTTTGTGAATTAAAAGAAAAGACTGGCAAACTAAAAGCTGATAGAACAGATCAGAACATAGAAAGCAAATCATCTCCCACACCTTCTTTCTTTTTACTTAATCCCTCATCTTCACCTCAATACAAGAGCCGCAGTCAGCTTCTCTCCCAGCACACACACACACAGAAAGAGAAGGAAAAAACTACATAATTATTTCAGTACAATATTCTAGAAATGTGATGAAAGGACCAGAGATTGTCAGTGGTTGCTAAACGTTTCTGGAACTGGGAAACAAACAGACTTGGGCCATGCTGACACTTCCCATAGCACATCCATAACCCATCCACACTAATTGGCAGATTTGTATAATTCTGTGGCGCTATTCAGAACCACTGCGGTTGGCTTTTGTCACATGCATATAAATATCCTCCAAGAACACAACATCAAAAGAGGTAACAAAGGAGACAAAGTTGCAGTGCTCATGCACAGAAATCTCTTAGTACTTTTGGTTAGTATTCATCCATCTTACGACCTTAAAACCGTAGTTTATCATTTCAGTGATTGATTTTTTGAGACAGCAATGTGGTAACCTCAACTTTTCTGTAACAATCAAAACACAACAGCCTGTTTGTCACCATCGGTCTGTGCACGGCAAAGGCAAACACTATGTGGATACTGTGAGTAAAATCAGCACGCTAAATAAATATTACTTTTACCCTGTGAAGCGAGCATTTTCTGTGAGAGTGGGAACCCTGCACGAGGCCCAGAGCTTGCTGCCTGAAACCTCCTCAAAACCGGAAGGAAAAGCACCAGCCTGAAAAGAGCAGAGGTGGTTTGCATTGTGCACCTCGTAGAGCTACGATGAAGTTACTGAGTTCTGTGCGAGAGGATTTACAGCAGGAACTGGAACTGCACTGCAGAAACACCACCAGCCACCGCTGTAACCATTCTCTGAGCCACTCATTAACAAAACTGATCAGGAGACACAAGCGGCTGAGGCCGGGCCGAGCAAGGCCTTCATTCCAGGCTGGAGCAGGGTCTGCCTGGTCTGCAGCCTCACTTCAAAGTCTCTGGAGTTCAATTAAAACTGGATTAGGTGGAAGCAGACCTTCTTTGGGACACTTGCTCTCTGAAACTCCAGGCACACTGACAGCACCCTAGACAGAGGTCTAGCCCGCCAGTGAACCAGTTGCCATGGAAACCGCAGCATTGCCCATCACTCCACCTAGAGCAGATGAAAGGTCCAGAAGACAAACGCATTTCTTTCATGTGTAGTGCTAAGTATTCCTTATGAAAATCCAGCACAACCTTTTATTTCCTAGTAAATATTAATAGAACCTACTAGTTGCAGAAACTGGCTTGCTCTTCAACTTAAATTCAGCATTTTTCTTCTGGCAAACAAATTCTTTTTTTTTTTTTAATCGCTGTTATCACTTCCAACATCAGAATTACGGTTCTCAAAAACTATTTCTGCATTTGCCTGTTTTCACCCATAAGCCACACAACACAGAACTCCGCCTCAGGATTTAAGAACAACTATCTTCTTCATACTACTGTACAATATTTTGAGGTTAAAACCAACTCATTTCTGCCTTTTGTCACCACCACTTTTGGAACAACTTGTGGAGCAGAAACTAATGAGAGTGTACAATCTAATTTAATCTGAAGAAATAGTACTGCCTTCTCCACGTGAGAAAGTATTTATAGAATTTCAGTTGATTCAACACATCAGACTGAAGTTTAATCTACTGCACATTTCATTTGTTTCAAAAGAGACTGCACCCTACAAGAGAAAAGACAATTTATGCAGTTTACCATTTCATTTAAAAACACATAAACAAATGAGCTAATTGTAAAGTTCTATGGTTCCAAAAATCTCATCAGACAAACTGTTCTGTAATTAGACTTTGGCAACACCAGATGAACAGGCGTCATGACAACATTACTAAAAATACAAAATTACTTTCACCTTTGCATGAAGTCCCTTCCTTTACTTCAAGTATTAGAAATGAAGGTCTAAACCTGTACTCTGTCACTGTACTCATGCTGATGGTCCCGACACTGCACAGCAGCAGGAAGGTCCCCAAGAAATCAGTAAGTAAAGAACAGACAGCTTCAAATTCTACTCTGAAATCAGAGCTGCATGAAAACTCAGGTAGCACAGTTCTGACCACAAATTAAGATCACACATAAATAAGCCCTCTCATGACAATTTACAGTCATATATCAGCTAATTTCCCAACATTAAAATGCTCATTTATTCAGAAGCCATCCCGGCATTTTACAGTTTTTAATACAAATGCCCCATCCTACCTTTTCTTCAAAACCCTCCTAGAATGTTGATCATAAACAATGTCTACTGTAAGACTTCATGCAATAGTTAAAAAAAACCCCCATCACTACAGCTGTCTCCTGAATTAGAAAAGTAATATTTTACTGAAGATTAAATGAACATTTTGCTTTACCTGTTAAGCAAGCCAATCAGCTATCGTATATTTTATTTTATTTTGGAGAAAAGTACTATTGATCTTGAAAATGTGAATAGGCTAGAAGTAATTAAGTCCGCAAATGGGTTATAGAACTGAAACAGTAATTGAATAATTATATTACTTTAATATGCCAGCCAACTTAACTGCCATGAGTAAAATAAAAGCTAAATAGCTTATTTTAAAAGCTGATGCACATTTGTTTAATTTTAAACAAGTTATAATGTAAGACAAAGGAAAAAAAAACAACAAAGCATTGAATAAAAATATGGAGCATTTAATGTACATTCTAGTATGATTGTAGGTGAGAGATAAAATTTATAAATACATTTTAGCAGCATTCCAAGTCATTTGGAGTCATTTTTACTCAGGAAGGCAAAATTATAGAACTCGGACGCTACAAAATCTGACACTCAGCTCACAAGAAACCTGGATTTCTACCTTAACCTCAGCCTTGCAGCTGAGGATCCTTGGATTCTACTGTCCAGGTATTATTTAGTTCCTGGCTGCAGGATTCACAGTGAAAGGGTCTTACTCTGCTCTTTGTTTAAATATGTCCAAGTACAACTGAACTAACAGGGAATTAGACCAGACTATTAATAACCTTAAATATCAACATGCTCTTAAATAAATCACAGTTTTTTATCAGTTTATTTAAGATTTCTCAAAGAAACAACAGATAAGATGTTTGCTTTAAATCTCAGATATTTACAAAATCAGCCACTGAAAGCCATAGGCAAAGAGCAGCAGCCTCCCAACCAGTCCCCCTGTGAGCATGCACAGTCTGTTACACAATCCTGTTCAGCATTTTCATGGGTGACAAACTCAATTAAACATATTCATTACTTTAATGTTCCACTAGACAGTTTTACCCGGCATAAAAAAATTAAATAAATAAATAAATACTCTGTGACCTTTGTATTGATCAGAGCAAAATGGCTTATGCCTGGGTGTGGGTGGTGAAGGGATTGGGGAGGGGGGTGGTAAAGGACTCTTATGTTTTCTCTTCCAATTACTGAAGGAGATGATAAAACCACAGCAAATGATGTATCAGCTCATTTTATCTTATCGCTTTGGGGCTAGGTGACAATGAAGTTCATATTTCACTGGTTCCCATTGAAGATTGTGAAAATTACTTGCCCTTATGACCTGAAATTTCACTGGAAGACAGAAATTTCTCTTCTGCAAAGTAATGCAATTTTTCAGATGTCAACCTTTAGCCCAGCTTTAAAAATTAATTTCATTTATATTAACCAATGATATTGATATTTTCACAGAATGCTCTTTGATACATGAACCACCGACTAGCAAATTGATGTGCTCGAGAAGGATGGAATTATTTTATCTGAAGCTGCTGGGGACAGACAGATTTACCACAAACTGAAACTCCTATTTCACAGTATGCTGTTTATATTAGCCTCAAATACCTTAAGGCCTCTGGACCTGTAAATAGTTTAATCTTTTGTTGGGATTTAGTTGTGTTTCTAGATCCATTCAGTTTTGAAATAATTTCTCTCCACACAATGTTAAACAAATAAAAACAATACTTGCTTGGAAATAATAAGAATAATAAGAATAAAGTCTGTCACGGACCACAGATCAGTAAATTTGTGATGGTATGAAATATATTTCCCAGATTATTAAAATAGAGGAATGCACAACAATATATTCTCTCTTTATTCTGCCGCTTCAGCTATATTTCAGTGTGAAAAAGCATGCCATGTAAATTTTCTGAGTGGTCTTCTACTAACTACAGGTAACCTCCTCCCCAATAATCCCAATCTAACTTGGAAATACAATTACTGGGGGAGCCTGTATTTCAGAACTTTTCAGATTTGCCTATTTGGTTCTAAACACCACACACAGACTAATAAATCTGCACACAATGTTTGCAAATTTAGTACCAACTATCTTACTCCCTTCTAATGGATCTCATAAACAAATTTTTTTCCTTCTTGATTAACCCTGCTGGCTCTTAGAGCGCAGGGGTTCATTACCACTATCATAAAACATTTAATGAACCCAAGGAACAGGAACATCTGATTGCAAAAGACAGCTATGCAAGTTAAATTATGCAGCGTAGATAGTGGAAGTTCAAAAAGTAGAAAATTAATATAGGTTTTGGGGACTTTCCAAGCCCTGCAAGGTGAAGGACAAAGTTATACCTGTCTTTGGAAAATATGACAGCAGGCTTATTTACGACAAAAAGGAGTCAGAACTGCAGGAATTCACAGATTCTTGTAGGAGTTGACTGATCTCTTGATTTAGTTACATTCTGATTTAAGAGTTAGTTGAATCTGCTCCTCAAGAGGTAGATATGAAAGGTTCATACAGATGTTTACACCACTTAGGGAAGGGCAACATTTTTTCCTCTATCAGGGTTACCTGTTTATGCTATTTTACTACAGCACTGATGTTCATACATACACAGACTTCGTATACCTGGTACGTGAAATGATACAGACAACAAACCACAACCAAGAATCTTTCAATCATTTAGAAATAACTCAGCATAGTCTTTGTGGACTGCATTAAATCATACAACTTCATTATTTCATGTGTCAATGAATTCCATCAGTTAGACACAGTGCAAATACTAAAAAAGCTTGGTTTGATTTCATTTTGTAAACATTGAAAAAATGACATTACCTGCAAAAGCTCAAGAAGAGAGCTTAAGCATCAGTGAGCAGAATTCCATGCAATGATTTCTCACTGTGCAGAAGCTGTCAAAAGAAGCTGATGATATTAAATAGTGGAAATTGCATCAAAAATGCTGAAATAAAGTATTATTAGTATTAAGACTTTGTAGTAATTAATGGTGCAGTGGTGCATTCCATGATCTGTGTAAGGTAGAATTTTGGAAAAGCAGGCAAGGAAACTCCATTTGCCATCATTTTATCTATCCAGCTGAGGAGCAGGTGTCTAGACGGCTCTAAAAAAATCCCTCACAACTCTGTTACCTTGGTGCATAACTTTGTATCAGCACAGATGTTGCCACCTTGTTATTAAGCTCACCTTTAAGTTCATTACCTTCACCTTCAGAAAACTAAAAGGCAAAGAAAGGAAGCTTTAGATGTTCCAAATTTTCCCTCCATGAAAACTGATCGATTAATTCGTCTTCCCATCTCCTTGTGAGCTAACAAACAAAGGAAATACAAACTCAGATTGAAATCATTCTGGAACTGTTTTATTACTAGAAAGGAGGTCATAAAATCCAAACTCTTTTAAAACTTAACCTCACAAGTTTTTAGCACACTCCCTAGAATCGGGTATTCCCATCAAGAAAAAAAAGAAAAAAGATGTATGTTGTTGCGGTGATAAGTATGACCATGATCCGTATTTTGAAAATACAAATCATACAGAAAGTTTCCTAGCAGAAGTAAGACGACATAGGACTAGTGGCTCAAAACCATGTCATGATGTCTTAACACTACTGCAATAACAAAAAAGAAAAGGATTTCAAAACAAGCCCTAAAAAGCTTTCCCTGGTTCAAAGATGGAAGTGTCAGAGAAATAGTGAAACGGAATCAAGCAGAGATATTGGGGGTTTTTATAATGACTTAGATTTGGGGTATTTTGATGTTTAAAGTTTTTTTAAGTTTAAAGTTTTAAAGGTTTTAAAGTCTAAAGTTCTGATTGGTCCCTGTCCTTTTATAAAATTCCTAGTGCAGAAAAGTCTTCGAGGATAAGCTTTGTCAGACTATTGGTTGATCTTTAACGAGTACAGAATCTGAAAATTTAGACAACTGGCAGACTCATAGCAGTTCATATCCACAGCAGTATTACTTACTACATACGGTGAAAGGTGAGAAACTGGAGCAAGCATCTCAACGGCAGGGCACAGAAAACAGTGCAGGAGCCATCTTCGTTTTGCTGTCTCTTAAAGGTATATAGACTTTGAATTTTTTTCCTCTTTTTGGAATCATAGACTATCCTGAGCTGGAAGAGACTCACAAGAACCACTGAAGTCCAATTCCCAGCCCTGCACAGGATATCCGTAAGAGACACAACATGTGCCTTGAGAGCATAGTCCAAACACTTCTTGAGCTCTGTCAGGCTGGCGCTGTGATCACTGGCCTGGGGAGCCTCTGTTTTAGAAAAATAAGGCTCATGTTTGCTGTAAATGTCTCTTCAAATTCATACTTGGAACAGCAAATGAGAACAGTCATGTCGGATTTCCACTGCTGTGCCCTGCACCTGCCTATTTCATCACTTTCAGGATATGACCTCTCCCATGAGCTGCTCCTCCATGTATCCAACAAAGGTCTCTCCAGTCAGAACACGTGCAAGTGGAAGCAGCAGCTACAACCAAGAAGGAACCAATACACCTGCAACACTGGCAGCTGTCCAGTGTCTGCTGTTTCCATCTGATCTTGCAGCAGGAGGAGCAGAAAGCAAATGGGCAATGAAAAAATAAGTTTCAATGCCAAAAAAAGAAGGTTTTTTTTTTAAAATCAATGACCTGTAAGCTGACCTTCATATCCCTTCATCAGAAACAAAACAAAAACAAAAACTCCCCCACACATCTGGCAGGAAGCTAGAATACCAGTCATCAAGAAAGACTGCATCTGATCAGCTCATTAATGGGAACCAAGCCCATACACAGAAGAACAGATGTGCAAAGAATAAAGGCAAGGAGAAAAGTCAGACTCCAGAGCTGCCAGCCAGCAGTTCATATCAGAAGATTCTGCGCTGTGTTTCGTGAGAGATGTGGCACAGAAGGTGCCCCTTGCAAAGGGATGTGGATGCAAAAATGGCTTAATGCCACCTTTGTGCTGCGGAGACTCTCAAGAGGTGCAGGAACCAAATCCCCTTCAAGTGAACTGGGCAGCTGCAGGGGCTGACATACATTTGTCTCAGTTGAGATGCCCAGGACTGTATATAATGCTGAAGAAATTTTCCCTCCTGCCCTCAGAAGCTGAGAAAGAAGACAGCGCAGAACTGCTATAAAACCCTTCATTGCTCAAGCCCTTCTCCACTCACAGCAAGTTCATGTACTGTAAACCAAAGCAGAATACAGATACGACAACAAAATAGGGGACTTGTTCTTAGTTATCAAAGGACTCGTCTCCTACGTGCACTTTTTTCTAACAAAGTCCCACATGACAATACTTCATGTTTTGTATCTGCATTCTTACATTTGTTTTATATTCCTCTAAAAGTAGATTAATTTCTCAGATGAAATAACTGACTGAAATCAGTCACTGAATCAAGGTTTTACTATGGCCTGTGACTGCAAGGGAGAATCCCTTAAGATCACCCACAGAAATAATTTGTCCAAGTAAAACTTACCCCATATTTGTAAAGTGCAAAAAGCCATGTGAAGAGGAGGTTTTGTACAATAACTGCTGATATTCAGCTTAGAACATGCTAAAGTCAAGTAATACAAATTCAGTTTTAAAGCATTCCTACAAGCAAAGACTCTTTTCCAAGCTTAAGCAAGCCAGAGGCACAGCTAATGTGAGGTCTACAACCACATCTATGATTCTGGGGTAACAGAACAAGAACATAATCCTTATTTCAGTTTAAAAATGCAATACAAAATTAAACTGCATTTCTAGTCCAAATGATTGATAAGAAAGGCTTGAAAATGTGATTCAAGTGTAACAGATACACAGACAGCAGTCTGGGGATAGCTGAACAATTGATCCAACAACATGATTTGCCTTGCCATGCCCCCTGGGGTATTAAATCTAAAACTTGCTACTCCTGAGGGCCCAATAAAAAATAAGTCTATCAAAGAATTCTGCAGATGACAGGAGAAGAGAGGGCAGTAAGTCTATGTGAAAATATTAGCTCTTGTGAAGAATTTTAATCTGAGCTGTGTTATGCATTTATCTTTCAAACCCACAATGCTGTTTTGCACAACTGGAAGTTTTCCTAAGAGTCAGAAAAAGTCAAGTCTAACGTGGGAGTATTTACAAAGCCCCAGTTTCCAGCCAGTACCTAACAGTGTTTCATAAATGCTGAAGTCAAGAGGGAAAAGTATTTTCAACTGCTTCTTTTTAGAAAATCTTAACCCCATAGCAATATCCTATCCATCCTCACCTAAGTGCTGCCAAGAAATAAGTTCTTCGCAAAAATACAGCAATTTATCCTGCTCGTGCATGTTTCATTTACCAAACTAACTTAAGGCAGCATTTTAACAGGCAACTCTTATCAAATAAATTTACCACATTTGAAGTAATGATGTGGGAGCCCTTCTTAAATCTTTTTTCAAGTAGGGAAAAGACCCTAACTGGATAGCAGCTCCTCTCCTAGTCACCTCCGCATCTTGAAAAAAGTGTAAGGAAACTTTTTTAAAAGGAGCAGGAAACTGAAGGCATTAGAAAAACTGATTTTCCAGAGGCATTTGCAGTTCTTACGTGATTTGGTGTGGAATGCAATATTCTTTTTAAAAAAAAAAAAAATTTCAGATAGACGATCTGCCTTTACGGTTTTCTCTAGCTGAAGTAGTTATAAGTAATTTTAAGAATCTGGGATCTGGCATTAAAACAGCTGTAATTAATTCTTCCCACAACATGTTAGCATTATAGATATTCAAGTGCGTAACAATTTCAAGAAACGTGTTAGAGGAAAGAAGATTTGAGATCTTAAGTACAAAGTATCTCACCCTACAAAGAGGGACACATTTACAAGTAGCAACTTTAGTAGATTTATAGCTACAAACGAGATAATCAATTTTCTATTTGAGGAGTTGGAAGTTGAAATCTTGTGGAGTTTCATGTTTGAGAACTTATTACAGGGCACGGAAAGCATTCCTCAATCCTCCGTGAGCACATGAAAACCAGCTACTCAAATGCTGAAATTACTAAGATGCAAAACTTGAGGCAGTAGCACAGACTAAAAATAACTCATCCAGAGACATCTAGGAGTACTCCACCAGTGAAGAACTAACAAACTGATCAATAAAACATCGTTCCTGCTTGACAAAAGTTGTATTTGCTTGTCCTCCTTTAACAACCACATAGGGGGATTTAATGTGGACTTTAAATTTAACAATAGCCTTAACAACTTTAATTTGCTACATTAATTGCTGAAGCTTCAAACATACAGTAGTAATTGAATCCACCAAAAAATAACTAAAATCACAAGTATATGCTTCTTAGCATTCCACCCAAACAAAATGTCGGAGTTGATAAAATCCACTTTTAAAAACATGGATCCTTGCAAATCTTAAGTACTGTCATCTCATCACCCTGTTGGAATTTGATTGATTACGCCTTTTCCTTATGTTCATTAATCTCATCACCTTATCTTTTACACCACTTCATTTTAGCAGAAAGGCAATAATAAAACCCTCATCCATTATCCTTTTACGCATCTAGTCAAGCGGAAATGGTTAATAACATGCTACAAATTGAACTTCAATCACCTCATTTTCTCCTTTGTCGAATGCACATTAAAGTATATTCCAAAAGTGCAATTTGTTTTACAGGGGAATTTGTGTTATATTGCTACAGACAACTAAAATTAAGTGTTTCTCAGTTTGGTTATTAAATATATCCAACTGTCCTTTTATCTCTGATACTAAAACATTAACTCATTTTATTAGGGTGTAATAATACAAGAGCCTTATCTCTCAGAACACAGGGACATCTAGTCTGCCTAATAGTAAGTGTTATACAATGGGTCATTTATCTTTTTCTTTTTTTAAAAATATGCTTTTGATAGTTTATGAATTGGTATATTACTGCAGATGAAATGGCTCTCCATTTAAGAAAAGTTAATTTGTTTACATGCAGGCTTATCTTCAAATGCAAGCCCTATTAGAGAAACGGTCTGTAACTGTCAGAGCAAGTGAAGAAGGAAAAGAGGTGGAAGTAGAAAAATTTAGAGCCCAGTAATTTAACTCTGATCAACAACTGACTGTTTGAACATTATCTGTGTTCCATATGCACTTCACAAATATTCTATGATATGGTTCTACAGAATTGAAACACGAGTCGAAGAACTTGTTTCTGTAAACTCTCCCCATAATTCCAAATACAGGCATATATTAGTAAACTAAAATAAATGACATTTCTAAAAGATCCCATCTAGTATAAAGAAGTTCCCAAATATAATGCGTTTGGAGCTGTTTCCTCCAAAAAAAATAAAAAGGTGGGTGAAATTCTAGCTCTATTTAATTCAGTGACAGTAATCTCTTTCACAGAAAGGATGCAAGACTTCCTGTACTTTGGTCAGCTTCTCAACGAAACAAGACTGGTCTGACTGACTCAGTAAAATTGCGTATCAAAATAAACAAATACAAGCACAAATATTGAGCATTTGTTACACTGACAGGGTATTTTGCCATGCTTCGTCTCATTTCCATTCTACAGAAACTTCTTATTAACTTACTATGAACCTTACAAGAAGCCTAAGAACATCATAGATCCTAACTTTAGTCAAAGAAGATTGACCTGGGGAAACAGTAATTTTTATTATCAAAAAACCTTGCAATAGTTAGTGTTACAGTGTATATATATAATATACATATATATATATATATGTATATGTACACTAATGATTTTAAAAAATGAGGTAATGACTACCCATTCCATTAAAGCAAAGCACAAACATAGCTCTAGTTAACTTACAGTAAGTTGTAAAATCACTTTTGCAGTTCCCCCAGTGGCCTATCTTTTTTCCCAGCTCTCTTGTCCATTAAAAGTTTGCCCTATTACCCAAACAACTCCGACACTATTTCCTCTCTCCTGCTCTACCACTTTCCATTCAACCTGCTGTTTCACAAGGATTTTTGTAGGTGGCTGCCCTGCAAACGTTGCACCTCATCTTATCCATGCCCAGTCACTTCCTACTGCTACTCCAATCCCTTCTTTCTCCAAGTAATATGTTTGAGGCTATGGGGTGAAGCTGGAGTTTGCTACGTGATTCAGACAGAAAGTCACCTAGGGTGGGGAGACTGACAATAATGCAATGGGATGGAATGGTTTTGGTCTGACTCACTAACATAGACAGTTGCTACTTTCATGTTGCAAATTACTTCTTTTATCTTTGAAAGTATATTGGGTTTTATTTTCTTGTAGATTGGCCATCATGTAGCTAGCTGTTGCTTCTGGTTCTACACTTAGACAGGAAGACCTCTGGCCCGCTTTTGCAAACTGGTTCTCCAACACTGACACAGCCCAGAAGGAGGCTTCTTTTGCACCCCAGTAATACAAAAAGCATTCTGCTTCACCAAAGCATAGGGCATCTTCACACCACTTTGTGTTCATGGCACATTCAGCCCTGGAATTGCAAATGCAAATGCAAAAAATATTTGGCCACTAAAGAATTCAGGCTTCCTCATCTTCACAGAGTTTGGAATACTCCACTATTTCTTCAGCAATCCCAAACTGAATTTGATCTCGACTCAAAATTACATGGATGAGTTAATGTGCTCATCATCCACTCAAATGCAGAGTCACTGAATTCAACGAAAAAATATTTATTATTTGTTAAACACAGCATGCTTAAATTTTCTTTTCTAGTTTCACATATGACCACCAAAATAGTGGCTGGCATTCAAAACCTGCACACAGTCAGCACTTTAAAATATTAGAGGCACATCTACATATAAAACTGTAAAAATACATATTTATAAACTGTGCAAAGATGGAATTTGATCTAAATCACTGATTGATTTCTTCTTTCCATTTTGATCATTTTTCTGAAAGCTATCTTTCAGAAAACTGCTTTAAGTATCCCTGCTTAATAACATCTCCCTCTCCTGAATGCGTAACCAAAGAGGTTTTGTACTTGTTTCTCTTTTGTTATTTAATCTACATTAAACCAGATGTTCGAGAGAGCCGGTAGGGTTCTTATGAGAAAGTCTAGTACCTGACTGAAACAAACAGGGAGTTAGAGCAGGCTATAAACCTAAGAAGCTCCTAAACTGCTGTCTGTAGTTGACTGACAGAGGTGCAAGTTTACACAATGTAAGTTCAACCCTTCAGCTGATGCCACACTTCTGCAAAACATAAATCACAGTTGCTGCAGTCAAGGACTACAGCAGCTTATTGCAGAAGCAAATGAACAACTGAATACTAACAAAGTCAACGAGAGTCTTGATTCCAGTCTCTAACCACCATTCCTGTACCACATAACATGTCATCATCCATAAGTAAATGAGTTAATCAATTTAATGAGGATTCAGACAAATCGGCTACCTAATGAGCACTCAAACTGATGTGGCAAGGGTTATGCTCCAGTGCTGACAAAATCAGTTTGATGAAACTGTGACAAAAGCAGCAAAGCACTGTTCCTTCAGCACATTTTCCTGCATCTTATTAACATGAAATTATAATCGCTATTTGCAAACTGTATAGGGAGACCATTTATTGTGGAAGTCGTGTAAACATATGCTTTATCTACTCCTCTCTCCAGCAAACCTGTGTATACTGTTGGAATTCAGGATAGTAATTATTCACTTCTTTTTGAAAACGGCAATCAGATAGAGCTGTTTAAACGAATTTAGATGGAACACGCCAAGAGAATTTCCAGAGATGTTCATGGTATGATTTTGCATTTTATGAACATGCCATTTGGCAATAAATATAAAATAAAACAAACAAAATAAATCAAAATATTATGCAGCATTGCAAACAGTTCAGAAAATTAACACTAGAATCTCTTTAAAAGCAAATAGAAAAAAATCTGGCTCCAGTTTTTAGATGAATGATAATGCTTGTATGCTGATTTCCAAACTCCATAATGCTAAGAAGCAACAAACACAGGACAAATAAAGAAATTAACCTAACTAGTATTTCAATTACTTTATCAAAATCCTTTAATCAGGGCTCTTGTAAGACTTTTCTAGCAGTACTAACTAGTTATGACTAGGTTCAAAGTGCAGGGCTGAGGACTGGAACACAAGACCTGAAAACACTTTAAAATGAAAAATCTGAAAGCAAAAAAAAAAAAAAAAAAAAAAAGGCCATATTTTAAAGACGTAAAAATTAACTCTTACTTTCCAAGTATTATCTGTCCAGAACACTTTCTCCAGAGAAGAAAAAACTCCTCTGCACCATGTTGCTTAAATGCAAGAAAAATAAAGATATAAAAGAAAAAAAAATTTTTTTACATAAAGCAGTTTAAAGCAGTTTCTAAATAGCACTGGTGCACCTGCAGCCATACAGATCATATAGCCCTTCACTAGGATTACAGCCATGAAGTTCTGGATGCTATCACAGAGTCAGTAACAACTTAATATTTACACACTAATGCCTCTCTTTTCTCAAGGGGGAAGTGTCGTACCGGTAATATCTGCTTATTATCCTGTGAGCCTACAAGGAGCGGGTTGGGAAATGGTAGAAGACACAACTTTTGCCCAGGAACACGGGATGGATCAGCTTTAACATTTTAGCATTACGTTAGAAGAAACAACTGACTTCTACATAAGGACACAATTTGAGATACCAATGAGCTTTTATTCTCCAGAGTAGGAATCCTTGGCTTTAGGATTTGTGTTTGAAAAGCAATCCAGAGACAATGTAAATGATGTTGCATCCAACATTTACAGAAGGATGTCAAACTGCCAAAAGAGTAATTACGATCATTCCCAAAACAACAAATACATATGTGTATTTTTTACAAAACTCACAAAAATATTACTTTAAAACAGCAGTAGAAATCAGTGGCAGTTGACAATGCTATATATATATATATTTTACTCTAATTTAACACCAAATATTTTCTCCTCCAAAGGACACTGTTCCTGATAACAAGGTTATTTATCTCTGAAAGGGCTGAACTCCTCACTTCCGTGATTCTTGTCACAACACACTCCATGTAAGTTTCCAACTTATTTAAAGGATCTCGATTAAAATCCTAATTCATCAGTTAACATTTGACTACAGTTGGAGTTTATGGCTATGGCTCCACAGCAGGTGGCAGCCACGAGAATGGTGTGGCCTGCTCCAAGCTGCACTGTCCTGCTGCCTTCTTTCTCCTGCCATTAATGTTCCTATGAATCCAGAGGCAGTCGGCTCGGGGAATCACCCTTGCAAAAATGCATGGAAGAAAAGGTCATTTCCTGTTAGGTCAGTTCCCCAACTTGACTCCTCAGGTAAATCTCAGAATGCCTGGGGTTGGAAAGGTCCTTAACGGACGACGCACTCAGTGCCATGCTCTAGTTGACAAAGTGGTGATCAGTCAAAGGTTGGATTTGGTGATCTTGGAGGTTCCTTCCAACCTAAAAGATTCTGTAATTCTGTGATTAAAGATCACCTGCTTCCAACCCCATTTTTGGCAGGGATGCCACCCACTAGATCAGGTTGCTCAGGGCCCCATCCAGCCTCACCTTGAACATCTCTAGGGATGGGCATCCGCAACTTCTCTGGACAATCTGTTCTAGCGCCTCACTATCCTCTGAGTAAAGAATTTTTTCCTAACTTCTAATCTATAGCTTTCCTCTTATAGTTTAAAACTGGTCCTCATTCTCCCATTCTCCCTCTTTTTTTAAGACTCACTTAGGTGCAGGAAGGCTGCTCAAAGGCCTCCCTGGAACATTCTCTTCTCCAGGCTGAACAGCCCCAAATCTCAGCCTGTTTTCCTCCATCTCTCTGATCACCATCACAGCCCTCCTCTGGACTGGCTCCCAAAGATTCATGTCCTTCCTGTGCTGAGGACTCCACACCTGGACACAGTACTCCAGGTGGGGTCTCACAAGGGCAGAGCAGACAGGGAGAATCACGTCCCTCAACCTGCTGGTCACAACTTTTTTAATGCAGCCCAGGATATTGGGGGAAAGGACTACAGTGCCACAAATCAATTCTTTCTGTGTCAGATCCCATTGGCATTAATGGCGTGGTGGAACCCTCCTCAGTTTCAGGAACCACTGTGTGCTTTTGTGCCTCTGAAAATATCTTGTCATTGCCACTGCATAGGTGTTTTCCAGCATAGCTGCTCTTTGCCAGCTATAGGAACACACTGCAGAAGAAACAACTCAGCTGGTTACTTTTGCTTCATAATAATTTCCAAGAATCATCCAACTGCAAAGACTACACATCTCTGGGATAAAAAACACCCCAAATCAGACAAATTCTAATATAATAAAATGTGTACTCCAATATAGCTGTGTTCTTTAGTGACAAAAAGAATATAAGTGGCAAATCCAAGTGCCTCTGGAATGTCTTTTACAAAATGCTTACATCTCCCAAAGTAGGTAACTTCTCTCAGGCTAGAAGCAGAGAGCATCCATGATTTCATTCTAAGACGATTCTTAGGTCCAAAGCTACATTTTTAACAACAAATTTCATGT
>VWPU01020492.1:77500-94956 GCA_013398955.1 Callaeas wilsoni
TCCCTTTTTGCATTCCCTGTGCCTCAAGTCACAGTCAACTGAGAGACTGCATTCATGAGAGAGAATCTTTCGGACTTAATCTCTGTGCAAGAGGAATCTTCTATTTTATTTCTTCACCTCTACTTCTTTATAAATGTACTTGAGTGTGTTTTCCATTCTAAAAGTTGCGAAGAAATGTTTTTATTTCTGTTTTATCCTAGCCTGGATTGAGTTAAGGATGATTTCAATATAATAGGATACATCAAGGCATTGCTCTCACGGGAGCATAATAAATCTGTAAACTAGGGTACTAGGGCACATTAGTGCATGCCTCAATTCTCCTCCATTTTCTCTGGAGTATCCAAAGGGTACCAGAACACGTGTCCAAAAAGCTGCAGGGGTTGAAAGCTTGTGTCAGAGGGGTCAAAGGAAGAAGAACAATCTTTTAATAACTAAGAAGGACTAAGAGGAATGCAGTAAAATGGTAGAGCATACATCCAAATATGAAAGATCCTCAATGTCATTTGTAACACAAGCCAATTTAAAAAAAAATTCTATCCAAAGTCTCATGTCTATGAAATGCCTGAGAGAAAGATGGCTTTACCATTCCAGGTGAAAGACCTGTACCACTTCCTACAATCCAGAGGATGCACAAGACAGGAACACTTGTGAAAGGCAGGCTGAGAGCATCACTTCCACAGCTATTTAAGCAAACATAAATCCAGGCAGCTGCAGTCCCGCACTCTCTGCTATCTGCTACACCAAACATTTCTTGCACTAGCACAAATACCAGGGAATGATAGACAGAAATCTATGTCAGGGAGCTCAAGCAGCTGAAAACTGGCTCTCTTAGGGTAGGGGGATTCTTTTTTTCAAGTGGAACAGCCATTCTGTGTGCACTGCAGAGCTCGAACAATGTCAGTCAGAGCAGGAAGGGCAGGGTCACAGCAGCTCACACCAAACTTGCTCCAAGCTACCTGAGGGAGCATGTACTTGTACATTGAATTTTATTACCCCCAGACATAACGTTACACAAAGGAAACAGGGTACTCGAAACAGCTTGGTACAGCATCATGTCCCAATTATTTCTTCCTCGCCAGGTATAGCAACTTTCCATTCTAACAGGACATAGCAAAACAAATACTTTTTCTTTAAGAAGTTTCTGAAGGTTGCAGTAAGGACCAAAAAACCCCCAATATTCTATAAAAAAGCTGTAAAATACTTCCCATTACTGAGGCTATTTAGATTAACTATTCATAATAATAATTAGAGAAATAATCACTAATGCTACACACTAAGAAACTAATTATATAGCCACACATCTACAAGAGTAAGTTCAGTGACAACAAAGTATGTCAAAGTGTAGAATTTTCACATATTCCAAATAATTTCTTGAATTGTTCTGTGCACTTCTCCATCATGAGGAATGCTTTTGTTGCCCCATGCAGTTAAAAACTGCATAGTAAAGTACACACGCCTTCTTTTTAAACAGCGTAAGAACCTGATATTTAATTCTAAGGAGTATAAAGGCATAAAGAGCATAAAAAAACTTTAAACAGCTCTTAAGGCATCGAGAATACCTGTTTTGTGCTGCTGACTAATATTTTAACCACTGCAAGGTGGAAGTGCAAGCTTAAGGAGCATGGAAGGTTACACACGGTACATTAACTGTATTTTTCTGTGCAACCTGCAATGCACCCATACAAATAAAAAATGCTTCCTTGGTGACATAATCACCGCCCTTTCAACAGCATTAGGCAAGTAACTTCCATGGAGGCAGCTTCCCTACAGGAGTCAATCATAGCTGCAGTAACTTCCTGCCATTCCCCAGAGACCAGAAAGAGTTTTCCTAGGCATTATAAAGAAGGAGAACACAAGTAGTTTACCAAAACATTATCAAATCAGTCTTCTCTATGGAAAATGACCTGTCTTGAGTTTCTGTGACTCATCCCAGCTCCTACATTGACTTAGTGTGACAATCTAGCCTTTCTGCCTAGGAAATGCTGCTGAGTCCAGAAGAAATGGGACACGAAGGGAAAGATGTGGCCAAAGACTGCCAAGATATGCCTCACAAAGACAACCACTATTCCTTCAGAATAGTGTCCATGGTCTCCAGTAAGGTCTTCTAGGTCCTATTCTAAATTGAAGAATGGCCTGCTTCAAAAGAGAATTAAAGGCTCATCCTGTGATCCAGAGTGTGCCATATGTGAACACACACAAAGTTCTTGTGTCTAGACAATGACAAAAGACATGCTCGTGCTCCACCTGTGTATGCATAAGTAAGTATTTATGGATTTTATTAAAATTGAGGCTAGAATATGTGCCATTTGCTCCCAGTAGAAATTTCCAAGAGTAAATTCCTTGCAAATACTTGTCAGATTTGGATAAATGTTTAAGATCCACCCTTGCATTTTTTCACTAGCCTACCTTCCTTCTGCAGTGAGGCATAAATTTTCTTTTAAATATACTGCACAGTAGTAAACACTGCTCGTGAATATAAGATTTATAGCACATTAATAAAATCATATAGGCTCACCGGCCTTAAATATATGAGGCACACAATTTAAGTTTTCATGACTACCTCAAAAGAGACCTAGAGTTGCCATGCAGCACGTTTAAATCTACGGAGTATTTACACCTAAACATCATTCACCTCTTACCCATCTCTAATTATTTCTTTTCTCCAGCACAGGACAAATTTCTGAAAGATTAATACTATACACCAGGAGTGATATTTACTTTATTAGTTTAAGATTGTTGAAAAAAGCAAAGGAATATCTACAAGCAACAGAGAACATGGCATCTTAGCATTTGTTTCACACAAAAGAGAATTTAAAAAAACATTTAAGGTTCAATATAATGCTTTAAAATAATGATAACTAGGAGGCAGAGCAACAAAAATATCTAGAATCCAGGCTCCAACAAGCAACAGAAAAGTATCTGCAAGTAGCTTGGCAGGGTGCCCTTGAAAAACAAATACGTTTGACACAATAGACAAGTGCTAAAGTGTAGCAAGAGTAAAATATACGTGAAATACAATTTTCATTGAGATACAGATATATAAAAATATATATCTTCATTCACTGCCAGAATTTTATATCACCTTTTTGTATATCAACTCAAGTAGAAATTGCTCATGAGAAATATTACTGATTATTTTATTAATCAAACCCAACACTGTGTGGAGGAAAGGTTTCAAATCCATTTTCCAAAAGATTGAAAAGTTTATGTTTTCAAACAAAACAAGCATTTTGCTTCCAAAAATGCCTTGGTTTTGACTGCTTAGTTACATTTTGGAGGCTAGTGATTATTGCTTTCTATTATTATCATCCCCTCCAAAAGTGTTAGGTGACTGATACTTACAGCCTATGGGTCAAAACAAACAAAAAGAAATCTTAAAATCTTTACATTTACTCTTTTTTTGTTTGGTTGTTTTTTTTTTTATACTACTAGTTCACGTACATTTTTTGAAGCTTTGACTTTGATTCCAGGGGTAGCAACAAAAAAACGCCCTCAAAATTGACATAATAGGAAAATAGTTTCTTCCTGACTCTGCTGGGATCTTCTTTGTTTTTCTAACGGTGTCATACGAATCAGTTAAATGAGTTATTGTGGATTTAGATCAGCATAGGTAAGATTAGAAGCCAGACCAAGAGTAACAGGAGGCAGATCTTTAATCCTTTCACAGTTCCCTCTGATTGCTAGAACTTCACAAGTAAGACAAGTCATCCCTAAATGCGCAACTGAAGACACCTGGATACAAGGAAAATCTTAGACAAAGCCAACACAATCACACTTTCACCAGCTTTCTCTCCACCTGCTTCAAGCGTAAGACTAATTAGGGATATTTTTGGCATGGATAGGGTAAGTAGGACAAGCTGGTCAGACCAACTCTGTTTTGCAATAATCATTACAAAAGCCAGCAAAAGTTAAAGCAGCCACCCAGCTGCTCTCACTTGCACTGAATTCTAAGTTTCCTGCACTGAAGAGTAATTTCCTATTTCAATCTGTCTCTCACATCAGAAGACTGATTTATGCCTGCAGTCATAAGCACCAGTCAACTCTACCATGCAAGCCTAAGGGAAAAATCAGCAACAGTTCTAATTCTGGAACCCTAAACACAGCCCCTCCCACATAAAAAGATGGTTCCCAAATATAACAACATACAAAGTATCTTACATATGTACACAAATACAAATAGCAACAGGAAGATAAAATTCAGTCCTTGAGATCCTGTGCTCCTCAATTTTTATTTACATCATGTATACAAGCTCCGAGTACATGTATATAACTCCATGTGGTATTTTACGGAGAAGCACCAATAATGTGTTCAGATCTATAAAGGGTAACAAAGGGATAGCAATGGATGCCCCAAATACACAAAAAGCCGATCCATGCTGGCATAATTTTATATGAATTTTAGCAGTGATTTTGTAACAAAATGACAGAGCTATACACTCCTAAAAAACACAATCTGAAAGTTATAGCTTCTTCTTAATACATATGAGCATTTCTTCCAAATATTGCTACAACATATTTGTTGTAGTTACATATACATATGTATTTAAATCCATTACTTTAATATAATAACTCTTTGGAAGAATGAGAACTAATTTTGTACATCCTCTGACAAATTCAGTCCTGACTTCACCGGCACAATCCTGATACTATCGTTAAAGTGATCGTAATGCAACTTTCTGTGCAGTAAAATTAGATAATGTACATAATGCATTGCATGCTATTGATTCTGAAATGACATTGTGGAAGAGACTCATACTTAAGTGTGCCACAGTCTCCAAAAGACCTTAGCCTTAATTGTTCAGCAGAGCCAAAATGCAGTCATTTTCAGAATTTACTTATCAGCATTCTTTATCTTAACATTATATTGTACACAATTCTGTACAATATTTTCTCATTTGCAATATTTAATGCAATATGCTTTGTTGCAAGAGACAAAAGAAAAGGATTCTGATTCTTAGGAGGCCCCTTAAAGTTTCTCTGTACACTTTCAAAACAGAAATAACAGAAGTGTTAAAGTATTTGGAATTTCCAGTGTGAATGGGTTGAACAGCACAACAGTCTAACATACGCTTTTTGTCAAATGATGCTTTAAGTTTGTTCTAAATGGTTAAAGGGGTGGATAAGTTGGAGGAGGGAGGTTTCTTATTTTTACATTTGTTTGTTTGCAATTAATTTTTGAAATATTTTTTTCTTTGTAGCTTTCTGGAGGGGTTCAGGCAAAATGCTAAACTGATTGTAATGTATCACTAACATCTGTAACATATTGATCATTTTACTCCCAAATCCTTCAAATGTTTGCTGGTCCACAACTGCTTCCAGGCTGGGCCTAAACAACTTAGCACGAAATTATGTTTAGGAAAATATTTTTTGTGCCCTACTATTATCGTACAATTAAATTCAGAAATCTCCACATAATCTGCATTTCTGCATTTTAGTATTCACAATTCAGGTATTTTTTTCTTTTTTTATAGCTACCAACAGTGCCTTCATAGAAATAAGCTCATTTAAAATTACTACTCTGCTAGTCTATACTTTGTCCAAACTTACTGAAGCTTCATTGTATGTTGCCTCTGTGAATTAACCTTCTTACTACAAGAAATTGTCTTTCAATTTCAAACCTGTCTTCTCCCACTTCCAAATTACAGACTGGTTTAAAATGCAGAGTGCTTCAAAATTAAAATCAAAAAATCAAAATTATCAGGTCTCAAGCAAATTTGTTAAAACCCCAAATTACCACAGTAAATCTGAATAGATACAAGCCTATATTCACGTTTTGCATCTTTGGCTTTCATTGTAGCATATTACAATGTAACATGTGCTTCCAATGACTCAGATTAGCAAAATGATAGAACAACTTTGAAGTATATTTGCAGTATATGTGCCATCCTCACAGGGGGTTTTATTCAGGTATATTTGACATGGCAAATTGTAATTCTTTATGCCCATTTTGAAACCAAACAAACCCTAACCTTTAAGACTTTTATTTACCAATGCCGTTTATTCCTGAACTGCTTGAAAATAACTTGACAAAGCTGACGTTCCAAACAAAGACCACACTTCCTGTTCTTACAGGGAATCTGGAACACCATCAATGTTTTGTTCAGCTTGCATAAGTCACAACTGATTGGCCACAGTCCCTGTGGGCATGCCATTTCATCCAGACTGGACGGTTCATTAGTCATAATTACTATAACTGTACAGCAGAGACTGCAGTTTTATCTCATCATACATCTTTGATAAAGCTGCTTCTATTTCTGCTTCATCAGCATGTGAAGTTACATTATTGGAGCTTTCATTTTCCAATCTGTGATTAACATCGGTTGTTCTGCTTATAAAACGCGCACCGAAATTCACGATAACGCACAAAGTAAGGCCACGATGTGACCACTGTTTGAACTTTGCATTAGAAATCCTGCAGCAGTTATTGCTGCAGAGGAAGAATAGACTCTGAAATGACAGAGTCGCTAAGAAAATTTAACCAAGGAGTACCAACAATGCAGTTTGTAAGAGAATAAAATAAGGCTGTTGGTTTCTAATGTGAACTGTGAAATGTTAGAAAAATCTCTGTTTGGTACGAAGGTTAGATGCAGGAAATTTCTGACAACTGCTGGGTTAATCAGCATTTTTCAGGTAGTGTTTATGCAATTGCAGAAAACAAATGCCTGCAACATAATGAACCATGGTGAACACTGACAGCCACCGCCGCTGCACTCCAGTTAGCAAACAGACGCTAAAACGCTTAAATCTAATAAGGACTGTGAATGCAATCTTTAGCAAAATGCATGTAGAAGTCTCACATTAAAGCATTTCCTTGTTGTGATGCTTGTTGCTGATTTTTCCATCTTATTGTGTGATAATAGGAAACACAAAGGCTGGTGGCACCATCTGAATGTGCAACGTGCACCCATGATAGGCCACATAAACAGTCATAATCGACAGCTACACGCAGGCACTGAGGCTGCAAAAATCCCAGAGTAATTAGTGTTGTCTGAATGCAATGACATCTGTTTTCTCATGGTCCTCTAGACTTGTCAGGCCAATAAGATGTATATGAAAAAATATGACAAGCATTGCAAATGCCCTTCTGAAAGGTCTCACTTTGGGAAAAGCTGAAGGAATGACACGTGCCACCTCTTTTTTGCCAATATACCTAACAGCCAAAGCTTGAAAATTTGAGAAAGGTCTTTTGAGTCATTTTACATTTGACTACGGAAGGTTTATTCAGAACAGAGCACTGTGCTTAGGAAAGCATATATTGCAGTAGCTTTTGTTCTTTTAAAAAAGCAAGCTTTGTTAACAGAAGAGGAGTAAATGTAACTGTTTATTTCTGACCAGTGTGCTTACATATCTGTGTCATCACTATCTCCCTTTTTAATTAAAGCAGCAGACAGCACTTTGACCATAATAGTGTACATCTATATACATTTTTTAATATTATTATTTTGCTTCAAGAGTGCAACAAGAACCGTTCCATAGCTGTGCCTTCTGACATTGCAAAAACACTGTACCCTTTCCATCTGAAGACCTAAGCTTGTGTTTTAGGATTCAAAGCCTTTTTCCTTAATATGCCTATCGCCCCATTCTTTTTCTGGACTGTAGCATGTTTGAGCATGCGTTTTCTCCAAGAAAGACATTAGTCATCATTAACAGAAGCCCTGACACCAAGTCTAAGTGCCTCTCCACAATGACCAAGTGGCAATCATCTTTCTCTTACCCTGTCACTGCTGATTAGGGGGTTCTTTCATGAAAATTTAATTTGTCGCCTTCCTACAGCTCCTTTTCACATTTCTGCAATAACACAGCATGCCAGCAACACTAAAAATACAGTAAAGGAGGCTGTACCTGTTTATAAGGAAAGGTAAGATTCCTTATAATGTAGCAGCATGGCTGTACTTTTTACCTAGTTTGACAGAAAATAAAAGGCCTTGCCGGATGAAGAAAACAACTGACAAACGAAAAACTCCTATTAAATACTGAAGGACTCAAACAACCTGGCACACTTTTGATCCAACTAATTGAAAATTTTTTCCTCTGGAAGACAGCTAGCCAGCCCCTCTTCCAAAGCTTTGTTCAATAGGCAAATAGGTAAAGGTAATATCTAAACAGATTTTTACAACTATTTAATTTCATAACTGCTCCAAATATATAGGTACTCAGGTTTTTAGCTTACATAAATATTTATTAAAGGATTTCATAATCCAGTGATAAATTTCAACCTTACTTCTGGAGTCTGTGTCAACACCGCCCTAGCAGTTAAAGAGCTAGCCACGAAGAAAACAGCTTTAGCTGCTGCAGACAGATGAAAGTTTCAGTCACAGATGATACTTTGCAGCTATTCAACACACACAGTCTCAGATTCCTGCTCTGTGTAATATTACAAACATTGTTGAACAAGATACCATAGCAATGAGTTATTTTAAGGAAGTTTTTCAAAACATTTACTCTTCTGCTTTATTTCAATTTGTCTAAAGATTTTTTTTAATTATAAGCATACGCTATTTTGTTAACATCTGCGCACAGCATAAAACCTGACAGAATTCCAACTTCTGAAAAAATGCAGATAACTTACATCCCTCAAATAAAGTAACAATATTAGAACACTTCATGAAATTCAGGTTAAGATGCATGAGTTCATTTAACCGATTTTCCATATAGGTATACTAAAAAAAAAAACCAAAAAACCAAACCACCACTTATTACAATTTTTATGTTCTCCCAATATCTTTCAGAATTTAATTAAGTGTAAAGCTAAAATCTGGATCTACCTCTATTAAATTCAGAAACCACAGCTAGTAAAATCCAAGTCATAAAAACTTTATTCAGCTTCCTAAAGTATTGGTCCTCCACTACTGACCCAAAACAGCATTGGTAGTCAGAACAGAAACTGTACTGCTAACACTTTGGATTTATAAGAAACCTCCAGTATCTTTAAATAGTCTCCCTATATGAAATTTAAGAAGAGGAAACTAGGAATTAAAAGTGGATTTTGAATGGTAGACTGTGACTGTTGTACTGTTATGGCAGTATAACCTTGATTAAATGCAGAGCAGTACTAAAGTAAAAACAAAGCCCTGCCATGGTAACCTAAATTAACTACTGAACCAGATCATGCTGATACAGAAAGCTGGTGTTTTGAGCTATTTCACTCGAACCCAAGAAAATCTTTGACTTTCTAGAGGGCATAAAACAAAGTTAACCTTCCGTGGCCGCACAGCTCCCATTGTTCTGTTCCCTGCC
This sequence comes from Callaeas wilsoni, assembly GCA_013398955.1. NCBI lineage: Eukaryota > Metazoa > Chordata > Aves > Passeriformes > Callaeidae > Callaeas > Callaeas wilsoni. The sequence continues at coordinate 86,738 of VWPU01020492.1, forward strand.
TTCTCCTCGGCTCCTTGCCGACGAGCCAGGAACGCAGATGTCGAGATCCTTGCTCTGCATCCATGTCAAGTTCAAGTACGGGAAGTTTAGCTCTTTGACTCCCACTCCCCCCACCAAGTCACTTGTCAGTAAAAGGTTGGGCGATTTATTGACCAGTGCAGGATGCCTACTGTCAGTGCTGAAGGAAATATGAGCGGGGGCTGTCGCTACTGTTCTGGAGCTCATTGATAATGACATACCTGCCTCTGTCACCCATTACCCATACTACAAACTACTTAGACCTAACTGAAAAATCAATAGCCTACTTGCACCGGTTCCTGTGGCTGCCTCCTTTGATTGTCAGCTCCTGTCTAGGGTCAGCACTTACATGAAAGGGGCTGTGACTGCCTGATGCTTTCAGGACAACCTAACGATATGAAACTAGCCAACAGAACAGTAAATTCTGTCCCCCTGCCCTCCTCATCAATTAGGCTTTGACTAGGCTTGCCTGTAGAAACCTGACCTTTTAAGTTTAGGTGAATATGGAACTAGCTGAACACGCCATTGCCCTCAGCACTGAGCCAGGAAATCCACTGACAGGTTAAACAAAACAGAAGGTTGTAACTGTCATAATTTGCATTGCACTTTCACGCCAACAAGGGTGTTATCAGTGGGGGCAAGCCCTGGAACACACAACGCAAGCACCCTAAGTCACTCTCCTCATAAATTTTCAAGTGAAGGGAGATAAAACATAAATTCACAAATGACCGCACGTTTCAAGCCCCACTTTCTTTCAAGTTCGCACTCTGGAAGCCCCCAAAGTACACAAACAATTCCCCTTTGGAGGCGCGCTGGCATGCAGATGCCAGTCAGAATGAACCTCCAGGACAGATGATGGATGGGGAAAAGCCACCTGCCTGTGCCTCTAAAGGACTCCTGAATTAGGTTTATTCTCCGTTGAGTACTTATATGCACCAATACAAAACATTAATGGAAAATGCAAAGGCACACACCTGGTATTTCGAAGCAGCAGGTAGCCATAAATTATTTAAAAATCCCCAGAGAGCTCTAACTGGCGCTTCTGAGTAGTATCCACTTGTACATCCTGCATCTTGGAAGTCCATTAGCAACTTCTAAATATCCCTGTGACTACAATTAAATGATAAATGTTACATTTTAATACATGTGCCCTCCTCCAAGGAATATTGACAACCGTGAAGCAAAGAACTAAAGCAAGAAATCTCAGATCTAAAGTAAAGGCTGAACAATAATCTGAAGCTTAATACAACAGTTTTTGTAACTATATATGGATTTTTTTAAAAATGTTAATAGCTGAATGCCTTGCTCCTCTTTTCTTCCAAAATAAATAAATATTAAAACCAAATGAAAATATTTTTAAAGTCTCTGATTAGTGCTCCTATCTTTTATATTAATTTTCAACCAAAAATTATTTTATGTCCTTTTATGCTCCTGCTTCCATGGGCCTGCCATACACAATATAAGCATTACTGGAAAATGCAGCCAGCATGAGACATCCAAAGAATTTGCACAATTTAAACACATAAGTTTCTTGATACCATGAAAGGACTGGCTACATCTATGAACTGTAGTTAATACTAATTTTTTGAAACGCTGAGAAAGCTAGGAATTTTCAGTGGACTTTATTCAGTGCATACAGTTAACAACTGTTAATGTAAATATACAAACTACTCCTAGAAATCCCAGGCAAGATTCAGAACAGTAATTTAAGTAATGCTTTTTACTCTACAGCTGGACCTTTTTAACTTGTGCGCCCTTAATATCCTTCTCACAAAACCATGCAGTGCCAGATAAAGGAATGAGCTCTTGGTAAATAAGTGAAAGGAAAAATGCTGCTGTTTGGTTTTCAGCATTTAAGACTCAGTTCCAAAACTCCAGATACCCTTGTAAGCTTTACTTCTGAATGCTACCTCAATATATGCCAGCTGCTGCAATTAGCTTATTTCAAAGGCACTTTTTGAAATCCGAATCGAGAAAGGAAAACTGCTAAATCACAAAAAGACAAAAACTTTTTCATTAACGCTTCAGATAATATGTTACACTGCAATAATATTTGCTACATTGCAACAAATATATAACGGTCTAAATATACACAAAACAGCACAAATGCAGAGAAGACTCCTCAAAAATGAAAGCATAGAACTGCATTAAAGCCCTTTTAGATAAACAGAATGACAGCTAGAATTAATATTGTACTCCAAACAAACTAAAGAGCAAACACTAGTTAAAAATGGTAGACCTAATTGAGTCTGGATGGTCCCCTTTACAGACCTAATGCAATGATTAACTATGCATCTGGTAGCATGTCAAGTCCTTTTTGTGTGCCTATCTGATAGTGAAGTGAAAGGGCATGGACAGTGTCCAGTCCCAGCAAGCAAATCATTTGGAAGCAGTCATAGCCATAGATCAAAGATTTTTCACTCTATCCAGAGTCTATTTAAACACACCAACCCAGCCCCTTGTTGCAGACAAAACCAGTTAGAAAATAAGAAAGACTCCTTGGGATACAAAGATAATAAAGGAAGATAGAAGTAGAAAATGAAGAAAAGAAACAGACTGGCAGAACCTTGATTTCCATAGGCCAAGACAGCTGGTTTACATCCTAGTTTTATTTCAGATGGTTAAAGAAAAGGAACAATTTCCATCTCTTAGATCACCAAATATTATTTCAATTAAGCTATGCAGATGGCTTCTATACATTATTTGAGCCAATGCAGTTTCCCCTTTCCAGCAGTGGGAGATGGTATTTTGAATTATTTTGCAGGCAGTTTTTACCTAATTCATAAGAAAATTAAAAAGAGAGCAGCATATTAACATGGAGAAGTTATTTTGAAATAAGATATGCACAGCAAGATAGAGGAATAGCTGTGATTTGATTCTCTCATTAGAAGTAGCAATAAAAGCCCTGCAATAGTTTTGTAAGTGGTAGTTTTATGTCAACACAGTACTTTTGAAGGATAAAAATTCAAAACTATGAAGTACAATACACAGAAAAGTAGATGGTTCTAACTGTGCATTTAATTTGAACAAAGGAACAATCAGAAGACTGCTCAAACAGGATTCTTTTAAAATTAAATAAAAATTGCACACTTTTTCTATCAGACCCACAGTCAAAACAAAATAATCTTAAAATACAGGGAGGAGAGCGAGAGAGAGACTCAATATATTCCATGCTAGTCACCAGTGCTATTGAGAAGATGGAGCCTCCTTCGTTCCCTCCTCCCACAACATCCTTTCCCCTTATAAATTGCTCTCATAGAAACTCACTGAAAGGTTGTAACCTGTACAGCGGCTGGTGAGGAGCAGAGGATTTCACACTGCTATATGTTGTATTTGAGAAAGCACTTTTTTAAACACAAGCTTATAAACGAGAAGCTTTTGCCTCCGAATCTAGAAACTGACATTTTAAAAGAGTATAACTCAGACAATTTTAGGTTAACTTATACATATGCGTTGTCTTGACAAGGCTGAATGAAGATTTTGATCTCTAAAACAGCTGTCTAATCAGTAAAAGCACACAGGCTATTGTTCATTGGCATCATTACGCATATGCACAGAGATGTCAACATCTAACGCAATAAACAGAGCAATCATCTGCAGCTACCGACAAAAAAAGCCAAAAAGCCTGCAAATTAATCTTTTTTGCATTTCCAAAACTTTGATTTTGCTTATAACATCTTTGCATTTTTTGTACTTTTAAAAGAAGCACTGATTTAGCCTCACAGCATTTTTAAGAACCAGACGTTATCTCTGTAGCCCACCTCTTATTTTTTCTAAAGCAAATAAGTGTTAATGTAGTCAATTGGAGGTCAAGATGAGAAAATCCTGGCATGTTATGTGCTCTTACTTTTAATTTAAAAGTGATGTTATTAATGTAATTAATCATTTGTTATAAATAAAGACCAGCCAACATACATGAATTTGGTTATTTCTAATGGATGAAACAGCATGCACCCACCCCAATTGCATCCAAACAAAAGGCCCACATGAAGTTTTAACAAGAATAAAATTTTACGAAAGCACTAAAATTGGGGGTTTTTTAGTATATGTCTGATTTTCCCTGATTGCCAACTTATTAAAGGTAAACTTACAAAATAGTATTTAGCATTCAAACCAGTCTACAGCTAAAAGAAGTCACCATCAGTCACCATGAGAAAAGAGAAGATGCTACCTTTAATACAAAGTTCATTAGAGCATTAGAGAAAGTCCCTCAGGAGCAGATCACTTATGGTTAAACACCAGATTATGAACACATTTACATTTTCGGACTGAACAGGAAAGCAGAAATAAGCTACTTAAAGGAGTAGTTGGAACCATCCCCTTTCCTGCTGAAGAAACGAAAGCTAGGGGAGACTTAGAAACAAGTATAAATTCTTTAATTACCATACCACTCAATCTTCACAGGAAAAAAAAAGTACAAGATTTATACAACACTTTAGGCTGATCAGATACATTAATGACATTTGTAAAAATGAAATCATCTTTTCTCCTCAATGTGCTATCAACTAACTTCATACACACAGACCTTAGAAAAGATCAGCAGATAGTAAAGCCAAGCCATGACTCCCAAAAAGAGATACAAACTGTACACCACTGAACGTAAAAAGAATTTTTTCCCTCAAACCCAGCACAGCATTGGCTATAACTATTAACCCGGTTCTGCTGTGGAGAAACACAACATGCATTACTGAATCATTTCTTTTCAAATCCATACATTCCCTGCAGCAGTTCAAGCTTCATCAGCAGTGCAGGAATGTATGAAAATGACAGGCAAAGTGCACTAGCTCTTTTCCCATACAGTTCTTCTATAAATGGAAGCAGAGTCCTACAAAGCACTTAAAGCTGAGAATGTTTGAAGACTGATCTCCAGGAAAAAAATAATACAATGCTAGGTTCCACGAGCAGATTAATTATTCCGTTTTCTGCAAAACTGTTTCCATTAAATGAAAGGGCAGAGAGGAAAACAACTACTAGAAAATAATAGAACACTAGCTGGGTCTCATCTGCAAAGCTGCCATGAACAAAGTATATACAAACACATACATATTTCATATGCTATTCTTAAAAATACTTCTCAGCCCTTTCGGGAGCACCTGCTCCTGAATTCACTTTTCCCTCTCCCTCTCAGCAAGGGAGAGAAAAAGGACAGGCTTGGCAGAAATCCTTTAATAGCCTTAAGTCACTTTGATTAAACTTTGATTTACCTTAAAAAATACACCTTATATCAGTAGCATGTTATAGAAACTTTAAAATACACCAGTCATGATTAAAAGGCTCTGAAATATGTAACGCATGCCACACTGATAAGCTGGTTAGGCAATCAAATGCAAGTACGCCATATCATAACACAGCAAGAAATTTGCATGCTTATTGCTAAAACTCTGAGCTGCTTTCCAGCTTTTTTCTTTTGTTGTTTTAGGGGTTAAAACAAATACATAGCGTTGTCCTGAAGGAAAAAAGAAAAGGAGTTTTAACGGCAGCCCTTCGCTGCTACTTTGCCATCCTGAGTGTGAAGAAAATACCGTGGCACATCCCATGCCTGCACAGCTGGATTTACACCAGCCCGAGCTCCCTGCTTTATAAGCAGGAGGGGGCAGGAGGAGCCAAGGCAAGAGCAAACACTGCACACCGCGTCCCCATTCCAGTATCTTTTTACAGAAGCCCTTGCTAACAAAACACTATAGCTCCAGGCAGCGGCATGCTGATGTTGGCACTGCTTAAACCAAACAAACACGATGTTTAACAGTCAAATAAAATGTCCCGCAGCCTCCCTAATGAATTTGTCAAGGACCATCAGATCACCCCCGCCCCTGCCTCATTAACTCAAGTATGATGAGACGGATTATAACGAGAGAATACAGATCAATCGGTCTGAAGACTTCAAGTGGCTTTTAGCCCTGAGAGTTTCCCTCTCTGCGGCACACACACGCACACGGTCTTTTTTAATGGAATACAGTATCTCCTGCTGCTGGAGGGGATGCCACTTCGTTTTATACACCATCAAGGAGCTACTGATGGACTTCTACACTAACATACATAAAAGCAGAGGTGACAAGGGCTCTTCAATTATAGCCTCCTCGGATCCTGTTCTCCCTTCAATTATTCATCCCGGCGAGAGCAAATTCCGCCACAGTATGAAGCTGGTCTTAATGCAGTGCGGCCACAAACGCCCAGACACGGGAGAGAAGCATTATTTGCTGGAAGTGTTTAAGTTTATTGCTCAAATGATGTTTCTAATTAGTGTTGGGGCAATAAATTAAAGTCAGCTTTTGTTTAGCTGATTTATTATTTACTAGTGCTTCAACCTCAGGCAGGAAAATTGGTAATGAATTGTTTTAAACCTGAACACTGGTAACGCTACATCATTAGGCACCTTCTCGGGGGGAGGGAAGGGAATAGCCCCCTCCTCCTGGTTTTACCCTGAAAAAAGGAACGCGTGTGCCCCCGCCATTGCCCGGGCCGCCTGAAGGCTCCGGCATCTCCTCCGCGCCAAGGATACGGTAACCCCTGGGCTGGGCGCTCTCTGCGGGAAGCGAGACCCTGCGGAGCCCTCCTGCCCGCCTCTCTTCGGTGGATGTGCAGAGCCCTCGCCGGCGCGGAGAGCGGTGCCAGCTCGGCAGCGAGTATGCCCCGGGAGTTTTGACGGTGTGAAAGGGACCTCCAGCCCTAAGTAACTCTTCCCTTTGCCGGAGGGCAGCCGGAGGCGAGGCGCAGGACCCTGGCTACTCCGCCCGGCCAGCCGAGCAGCGGAGAGAAGCTCCGCGCAAGCGAAGCGCAGCGATGCCCGCCCGGCGCTGCCGCCCGCGCCTACGAAGCCTCCGAGCGCCCCGGGCGGGTGCGGCCGCGGCCCCGGGGACGGGGCAGCTCCGCAGGCACTTACCCGCGCCCCGGGGCGGAGAGCCCCGCTCCTGCCCGCGCATCCGCGGGACGCCCAGAGACCGTGCGAGCAGCGGCGGCAGCGCCCTGGCGAACCAGCGACTCTGCCCTCGTGGCAGCCTGCCCCCTCTCCCCCACCCCTCAGAAGCTGCTCTTCTCGGAGCCTTCCCTGGGCTCGTCTCCCTCCCGACGGGGCCGGGCCCGGCGAGGACACCTGACACCGCCGCCAGCACCGGGCACCGAGGGCCGCCGGGCCAGTCCCCCCATCCCCGGGCGCAGTGCCCCGGCGGCAGGCAGGGAAGCAGAGAGCCGATCCTCTCCTCGCGGAGGACGGAGCCGCACCGGCGCCGGGCACGTCCATACTTACTTCTTCCAGCGGTACGGTCGGCACGAGACATGTTTCTAATTTAAACGCACACAGAAAACAGACAGCAGTATTTTCTTTATTAAAATCAGCCGGCCGCAGCGAAAGGAGGAGAGCGCACGGAACCGAGCCTAACCGCTGCGAGCGGGTTACCGGGAGGCTGCATGGAGAAGCGCACCGCGTCTCCGCACGGTCACGGCCCCGGTCCCGCCGGGGCTCACGGGCGGCGAGAGCCGCCCCGCACCGCGGGACTGCACGGCCCAGGGGAGGACAAAGCAGCTACGGACACACGCAACCTTGTCCCAAGCACTGGAGATGGGAAAACTGCCCTCCCTTCCAGCCTAAGTTCCCGCAGGAGAAGCAGATCTGGCTGCTCTGCAGCAGGTACTGCCCCGGGACCCCCTCTGACCTGACACCACGGAGCTACGGCTTTATATCCAAACCATTCAATATTCTTATTAATATAAACTTGCATAAAATATCGTTTCCTTTCGAATAACTCAATCCTGCGCTTTAGGAGGATGAAAAGAACTTTATGGCACAAGATTTATCTAAATTAAGGTGACTGAGGGCAGTAAAACAAGGTGTGCCACGCTGCTGCGGTGACGGTCTCACTTTCACTGCTGCAGCCTGGCATTAAGGGAAATAAGATTTATGTCTGCGGTGAAGCCCCGGCCCGCCTCTCCCCTTTCCCCGCACACACTGGCACTGTCGCCGGGTCCCCTCGCCGCGAGCGGAGGGAGCAGCGAGCTCACCTCGCCCTTCACCGGCCGCCACGGCGAAGTTAAGGGATTTTGGGGTTTTTTACCCCCACCCTGAGCCGGGTAGCGGGACACTCCGAGCCTCCCGCCCGGCTCCCCTGCAGCCCACCCCGGCTCCAATCCCCGGCGCGGAGCGGACGCGGCGCCCCTTCCTCGCCGGGGCCAGGGCGGGAGCGCGGGCGCGTGTGCGCGGCCCCGCG
>VWPU01020499.1:0-53791 GCA_013398955.1 Callaeas wilsoni
CGCTGGGGCCCGTAGTGCGCGGCCCGGCCGTTGTGGCGGCGGTTGCCGGGGAGCGCTGGGGCAGCGCCGCTCCGAGCCCCGCGCCCCGCGCAGGTACCGAGCCGTTGGACGGGGGCCGGGCCCCGTGGGGGGAGCGTCGGGGCCCAGCGGGAGGCGATGCATCGGCCCCGGCCTGGAGCGGGCTCGGTGCCCCGGAGCGGGCGGGCAGGAGTCGGCCGAAGCGGCGTGCGAGGGAACAAAGCGTTGTCAGGCCTTGCCAGGCGGTGCTGGGCTCGCTCCGGTGGCGACGGGCAGTGACAGATATCTGGGCGCTTTTAAGGAGACCAGACTGTAATTTATCTTTTTTTTTTTTGGTGTAAGTATTGGCGTCTGTTCATACAGGGAGATACCGAGACGGAGGCTCACGGAAGTGAGACACAAATTCGTCTCAGCCTCCCAAACATATAAAGGCTTTTTTTTTTTTTTCTTATCCATTTGGGCTGCAATTTTGTTTGGTTTGGTGGTTTGTTTTTTGTTTTTTACAGTTGATAGGATCTGTCATTGTTGTGGAAGATCTCAAAGGCTTAGAGTCTTTGATGGAAATTAAGATTATCTATAGCAGGTGTAGTTTTGGAAATCCTGATTATTTCAATGCTTGCTTTCTTCTCTGTGTGCTTGTGATCATCATTTTTGCTCATATATACAGATTCTCCTTTCATAGGGGAAAATAAAGAAGAGCTTTGCAGGCTTTGTTAATGATAGGAAGAAGACAAACTTAATTCAGTTTTCCAATGTAGAATTTGTTCCCCAAAACATAGTGACACAGAATTAATGGTGATGTTGTTTTCCCTTCATGGTCTTGGAAGTACATGGGAGAGTAATGTTATTATTCCTTGCAGCTTAGATGACATGAAGATGGAGGACTATGAAATATTCTGTAGGAAGCATCTCTCCAGAATCCAAGAGGCAATAAAAGGAGAAACCTCTTTGACTGTTCAGCACAAAAATATCTCCCTCATTCAATTCTATGGAGTCCCTGTGCTTTCCCCGCTGGTAAGGCCTTTTTTATTCCTTTTCCTCCCTGGTGTGCTAACTGTGCTATTGGCACTGGTTTTGATGTGCACATGTAATGATTCTGCTGAAGGTGTCTGTGTGAGCTGTCATCTGACCTGCTGCTTAGTGTGTTCTAAGCATTCTTAGCCTTAATCTTAAAAAGTAAGGGGTAAAATGTACTTTTTTCCCCTCACACTGACTGCACTTCCTACAATTTTTTAGAAGTCATCTTCCTAAGGGGAGCACAAATGTTGATGGTTTTCAATAATGTTACTGCTGGGCTTCGCGTAAAATCGTATTGACATTTCAAATATTTAACATGTGAGTTAGTTTAATGGTGTAAAAAAATGCAAATAGGAAATACCGAAATAGTTAAAAGCTTTTAAGGAAATTTTTTTTGCATGTATGTGCATCTTCCCTGATGTATTCCACAGGCTCATCAATTATGTTAAGTCATTCTGTGCTAATGCAAACAGAGCCAAGCTGAAGATTGTTGGTAGCTCCTGTAACACTGCAGTTGACTTCCCTGTTTCAGTGATGGGAAGTATGGAGAGAGTCTCTAACAACAAAGTCCAGAAATCATGATATAAATTGCAGACTAAATGATATATTGTCATATACTTCATTTACAAATGCATGGATATTGTAAGATGTTTTAGAAGAAATGTCTGAATCCTGTGTCAGATTGGTACTGTAGCATGTAATATTCATGGAAAATTTTATAAATGGTGTTTTAAATTCGTGTTCATTTGCATGTGTGCCAAGAAGGCATTTTGTACACCTTCCCTTAGAAAATTGTTTGAGAAGAAGCTAGCATTTAACACAAAATCTCAGATGATTTCTGTTCTTCTAATTGTTTTGTTCTGTTGTTTTTCTTTTGAATTTACTTCTGTAATTCTGTATTGAAATCTGTATTTAGTGATATAAACCATGTTTCTTACACTCTGTTTTGCAGCTTAGCCTTGAAAAGAAAAAGGAACTACAGCAATATAAGGAGAAAGCACTGGACCTAGAGATCAGGAAACAAGAGTCCCGGAAAAAAGCTTTATTGAATCGTGTTCAGGAGATCGTAGAAAATGTCCAGGTAGTGTTAGTCCAAAGCTGCCTCATAGATTTACAGAAAATCACTGCTTATAGACATTTTGAGAAAGTGTTGGGGTTTAAGTATTCTCCAATATAAACATGAAATTAATAGCAGCAAACTCTCCAGAACCAGCATTTGCTAGTATTTCATGCTGTGTGTCCTGATAATTATTTACTGATACTTATTGTAGTGCATGTAGTGCAAACCTTTTCACTGCTTGTTTTGCTATATGCAAAAGACAGTGCTTACTGCTGCTTTCGTAAGAGTGTTGGAAAAACTAGGTTGTTAAAACAAATGAAGAACTCCCCTGTGTTAGAGCTGCTTTATTTGCAAGCTTATAGCTTAATCATAAAATAATCTATATTCAACCTTATGATTACAGAATTAAAATTGCCTTCACAACAACTTGAAATTCTGTTGTGTGCTTTAAAATTTTACTGCAACTATTTTTTTTCTTTGCTGCTTCAATGATGAATTTAGTAGAGGTTTTAATTTAAAAGACTACTAATATATCTAATCAAGGAGTTATTGCACGTCTTTGGAACAGCTGTAATACAGCCTTTAGATTAAACTATTGCTTGAACAGTTAATGCTGAGTTTGTTGAGTTACCAAGGTGGCAAACACTTAGTAGTTTGCATTGTTTACTGAGTGTATGTGGCAACAGTCAGCTGGCTTGGGGTTTGACCAGCAGACCAGGAGAGTGTGATCAATACAAAAATAATGTAAGTTTGGTTGTTTGGTTTTTTTTTTTCCAAATGTGTCCTTTTTATAACTGAGATGCAGCACATAGGATGACTGCAGTGTGAAAATCATTTTAAACAATGCTGGCTGGAAGTAATATGTAATTCTCACTTAAATAAAGTTGATTTTTGAAAATTTTTTTTTAAGTTCAAGTGAAGTTTGCAGGAATCTGAGATTCTGCAATTTCACTGAAAATAATGTCATTTTAAAAAATTTTAATTTGCAGATGAAGAAAGGACCTAGCATGAGTGACGTGAACATATCAGAGTCTGAGAGTTCTTGCCCTGATTTGGATTCAAAGGCTTTGACTGACTTCACAGCTCTATCAGATATCAATTCAGCACGTTCTTCTGAAAGGCATGGTTCCGTGGACCTGGAAAAGACACCAGAACTTAGACCATCAGGTACTGCAGGGCAAATGACATCAAATGTGACAGAAGTAGTTAAAGCAGCAGAAGAAAATGTTGCTTCAAAGCCAAGTGAGAGTCGCTTCTCGAAAGACGCGCCTTGTCCGAGGGCTGCGTCTCCTGACAAGGCGTGTAACAAGCTCCCGTCTCACGCTCTGCAAAAGCAGGAGGGACGAGTGGGGTCTCCGTCGGACGAGGATGTCCAAGATCCGTGTGTAATGAGCCTTCAGAACCTGATAAAGAAGTCTAGGGAGTACATAGAGAAAGAGCAAAGCAAGCGTACCTCAAAAAGCAGTTCAAAGAGGAGTACGAGTGAAAGTCATTCGGATAAAGAAAATGATGGTGTTAAAACAACCGACTCTCTGAAAGAGAGGGCAAAGTTTACAGGCAGAAGTTGCACTGCTCAGACGCTCGATAAACCCAGTCTTAATAAATCAAATACCCTTCTCCAAGGTGCCTCTACTCATACAAATAACACAAGTATGTCCACTTTATCCAGTTTTTCTAAAGTAGACATACCTATGAGAGTTGGAACACCCCCTTTGGTGGATTCAGATTCAGATGAGGAATTGAAAAAGAATTCTATGTTTGAGCGTGACAGCAGCATTGTCAGGAGCCTCACAGGCTCTTATGCCAAATTGCCAAGCCCAGAGTCAAGCATGAGCCCTAAAATGCACCGACGGCGTCCAAGACCTTTGTCCATGGGACACATCATTATAAACAACCCTGTGAATGCTTATGAGTTAAGCCCTAAAGGCAAGGGTAGAGCAATGGATTTAATCATGCAAGATATTGCAGATAAAAACAATGTGTCTGAATCGGTGCCAAAGTTCATGGTGGACTTCACTACGGTTTGCCCTGGCAGAGTTCCTGGTGTCAGCAGGAATTCTTCAGGCCCTTGTGATGGGTTGGGGGTTGGCAAACCAAATCGCCATTCCTTTGGGCTCTTTGAAAGCAGAGGAACGGTGTCGGTGGAAGGACAGGTGGTGATGGACAGCAGAGGGCCATATAAAGTAGAGACCAGTACTAGTATGGTACCTCCAAAAGTGAACGAGCCCTTCGCCGTCAGTCAGTCTGCAGTGACACAGAAGATCCTGGCTGTGAATGAAATGAAACCAGCTACTTTGCCAGAAAACACGAAATGTAATTCTCCAATGGAACTCAATAAATCTTATGATGTAGAAAATCCATCTCTGCTACTAACGCAGAGCAAGAATGTGCGACAGCAGATGGATAGTACTCCAAGTGTTTCCTCAGCAAATGAGCAGTTTCCAGAAAATTTTGAAAAGGTAAAACGTAGACTTGATTTGGACACCGATAACTGCCAAAAAGAAAGCAGTTCCTGTGTTCTAAGAGTTGGAATGGAAGAACAAGAGAAGCAGTGGTTGCAAGAACAGAAATACCCTGTGGGATCAGTTTACATTACCAAGAATGCAGTCCTTGAAAATATGGCAAAAGGTAACAGATTTCCTGTACTTGAGAGTCACTTCTCAGTTTATAAATCTTTGAGAAAAAACCCCAGTGATCATTAGTCATTGGTGTTTCTAATTATGTATGTGTATCAAAAGGCTAAAATTTTACTGCATGTAAATTTTTTTAAGTAGCTTCATTTCTCTAATTTAATTTGACATCACAAATACTCATTTCCCATTTGAATCTAGAAGTTGGAATTTAGTTTTACTAAGAAAATTGTTTTATGCCACGAGGTCTAAATAAGACTACTAAAAGAAAAGGTAGCCCATGTAAATGAAAAGAAAACCATATAGGTATTATCTTCAAATTCAAGGCTGTTGCTTCTGCGTGTGTCTCTACAGAATGAGGCTGAAGTGGTAAAAATAAAATACAATTCACTCCAACAAGTGTAACAATTCTTCTAGCTGTATTTTCCATGTCCCTATTTTAATATCGGCTTTTGGTGTTACTGCTGTTCCATTCACAAGTTAAGTCCACAAATATGAACATGCAAATATTTTGAAGGACTAGTAAACGATGGGATTCCTTACAATACGTAATGGGAACTTGGTATCAAGGAAACATGATATCAAAGATATCTTTTTTACTTTTTACTGATAATGCAAATTACTTCTGATAAAGGATGGATGTCTCTGGCAAAGATCATATAGAAGGTATTTCATATTTGATTCTTTGTTGTATATTTTCTCAGAAGATATTTTAAAAACTAAAATGTTGGCCTTTGAAGAAATGAGAAAGAGACTTGAAGAACAACATGCACAACAACTGTCGATTCTGATAGCTGAACAAGAGAGAGAACAGGAGAAATTGCAGAAGGTAAGGTCAACAGGAAAAATTCTAAGCAAAGGTTTTGTGTTGTATGGAAGTTTATCAGGAAGGTTTGAATGTATATTCTGTTGCTTTGCAGAATTAGAAAAATAGTCTCATGGTGAATCTTCCTTTTGTAGGAACTGGAAGAGCAGGAGAGAAAGTTGAAAGGAAAGAAGGTTACTACAACGGAAATAGAAATTTCCAAAGTGAATATTAACAGTAGAATGGAGTTGGAGTGGAGGAAAAAAAGTGAAAGTGGCTTGCTGGAAAGTGTGCAGTCTCAGCTGGAGACAGTCCATAACACAAACTCCACCAGCATTGGTAAAACCGGGAGGGAAGAATATCGATTAAGTGTTGTGATGTAATTTGTTCTACAGTGCTTGACGGGACCAGCTGCCCTGCTGTATGGATAAGTGCAGTGTTCCTGCCCTAGGGCTGCTCAGGGTACAGACAACTGCTGCCCTCAGCTGGGCACAGCATTGGTGAAACAAAGTCAGTTCCATCTTTCTGTCACTGGCATTTAGGACAGGTTCAGCCATCCTCAAACTGTTCCATGTACTGCATTTGTTATGTAACTGTTTTATGGCACATCCAAGGAAAACAAGCTAAGAATAACCTCCTTTGATCAAGGATGACGATGTGGATTTGCATCATGTCCCAGAAGGATTTATTCTCGTGCCACGTAGCTGCACAGCACTGGGCCAGGTGGTCACATTCGTGTAGAAGGTTTAGAGGGGCTCTGCCAAGAGTTCTTAACTGCAAGGCAGTACAGCTATAGCTGGTGGAACACCTCTCACCTGTTCCAGAACACGATGAAATGTTTTGTTCTGTCTCCTGTTCAGCAAATTTTGCCTGGAAATCAATCAGAAATATTCAGCTTGCTTGTTGCCTATAACTGACCTTGTAGACAAAGCTGTGACCCCTGAGCTGAGCATGTACACAGATGCAGGCATTACTTCATTGGCAGAAGTGTGTGTTGAACTGTGTGTTCTGCTTTGTGTGCAGGTTTTGCTCAGACAACACCCAACACCTTTGCTTCAACAAGTGAAACTTCATTCTATCTCTGGGGACCATCAGGTAGTGGAGTTATAAAAACCTCAGTATGCAGGCCAAGTAATAGGATCAAAACTAGGTGGACTCAGGTAAGGGAAAAAAAAGATTTATTTTTATCTTAAAAGGCCCTCATGTTTTTATAAGGCACTGGTAACAGAAAATTTTAGTATCCCTTCCTATGTCAACTTTGATAACACAAGAGAACTGTGTAGGTTATTTTTCTTATTCATATATGCAAAATAATCATATAGCAATATATTGTTTCTGCTAAATTATGGTTGGTACTTTTGGCCCAGTCAAGGCTTCATCAACAGCTTGTTTTTTACTTCAAAACTTATGTCACTTGATGTATGTTATTTGATAAATAATTCATAATTCTTGCTTTTTTAATCAAAAGTTTAGAAAATTTTTTTTTTTAAGGTTTTCAGTCCAGAGATACAAATGAAGTTCGACAAGATCACTGCAGTGGCAAAGGGATTTCTCACTCGTAGGCTCCTGCAGACAGAAAAACTGAAACATCTTAAGCAAACTGTAAAAGTAAGATCAACTTTTTTGTAATAGGCAGCTTCTTCTGCTGCTTATTTTTGTTCCTGCCTTCAATTGACAGATGAAATCCTGCATTTTCTGCTCTCAGAAGATTTTGGGGCTGTTGCATGAACGTGTTTGGGTGTTGCATTGCTTACTGTCATAAGGTCCAAGTCAAAGAATCTGTGTCCTGTGCATACTGTTTGTAATGATTGCTTTGTTATGAAGGGTTATTCCTGGTGCTTACTCTTATTTTCCCATCTTTCCCAGGATACTCTGGAGTTCATAAAAAATTTTCAGTCTGAAGCCCCATTAAAAAGAGGAAATGTGTCAGCACAAGATGCATCCCTTCATGAAAGAGTAATGGCTCAGGTGACACAATTTAAACCTTTTTTTTTGACTTTCCTAGCTATTCTGCTTTTGTAATATAAATACATAAAACCTTTAGAGTGGCTTAGTTTAGAGTAAAATGTTTAAAGAAGAGAAGATCCTATTTTTTTGCTTGACACAAAACTATTTGATTTCAAAAAATTGATTTCAAAATTATGAAGTGGTTTTTTTAGATTGAAAGCGAAAAGAGCTTGATGATCAAAACCACGGGCATGTAGACTTGATTGAATATTTCATTAACATTTTAATTATTCTTTCCAGCTGCGAGCTGCTCTGTATGACATCCATGACATCTTTTTCACAATGGAGGCATCGGAGAGAATGAATATTCTGCGTCACGACCGTGAAGTTCGTAAAGAGAAGATGCTCAGGCAAATGGTGTGTTAAATTCTAGGGAATGTAAACTGGTTCTGAAGACTTCAAGTACTGAATCATTTTGCATTTAAGAGATTCTTCCTCACCCTGTACAATGTTTCTTAAATCTAAATTTTTAGTTATGCTTTTGTAGGTAACTTTCTTCAGTATCTTCGTTTTTTTAGGATAAAGTAAAGAGCCCAAGAGAGCGAGTGACACTTTCAACAGCTACGCAGAAATCTCTGGACAGGAAAAAGTACATGAAGTATGTGCAGCTCTCCCTTGGGCAGGGAGGGTTGGTGGGAGGGGTTCAAGAGGCGGAGTAAGAGGAAATAGTGAGGAGAAGTTTATGGAATAGGTGTTTCTTTGCAAACTGACATCTCTGCTAGGAAGAATGAGTAAAAAGCTTTCCAGGTGTGCTGTGTCTTGCTAATTGTATTTTGCTCTTACTTCTAAGAGACTTCTTGTTTGTATAGAGAAAAATGTTTGTGCTAAGTTGTGCATTTATGCTATAATGCAGTGGTGGATGCTTAAGTTTATGGTTGATTTGGCAAACTGTAAAAAGTGCTCCACGTGATTTTATCTATCTAAAGTGCCTAGCAATAGAGATATTTGATAGAGT
This sequence comes from Callaeas wilsoni, assembly GCA_013398955.1. NCBI lineage: Eukaryota > Metazoa > Chordata > Aves > Passeriformes > Callaeidae > Callaeas > Callaeas wilsoni. The sequence continues at coordinate 8,493 of VWPU01020499.1, forward strand.
ATGTCTGGCAAAGTTTTCTTGGGGAATCGTAGCAGGCATTATCCTGCAACACAGTGGACTGAACAGTTGTGACACTCGCTCCTGAGTAAAGAAGTGATAATCTTCTGCTGCTCTGGCAGTATTACACGTAGATGTAGTTCCTCTTGTAGGCTTTCTCTGAGTGTTTCTGTTCAAGACCTGGATGGTGATTTGCTAATTGAAATATGTTTCAATACTTTTGTTTCTCTAGGGCTTCAGAAATGGGAATACCAAGTAAAAAAGTAATCATAAAACAAAAAACTCCTGAAAACCGGTGGGTGATGCTTACTTGTATTAGGATGCTTTGAAGAAACTGTCTTATAATGATAAATTCTGTGATCTGTACTGTTGGTTTGCCATCGATCAGCTCAATTCCTGCTACTATTATCATGAAAATTAATGAAATCTGATTTAGCGTGGCCCAACAAAAGGATTTATTAGCTCATTAGAAGTTAGGAAAGATATGTTTTCTTCAGAATCAGTTCTGAAATTTTATCTTCAGAAGTTATTTATTTATGGCTTTAAGTCTAGGTGATCAGGTTCAAGGCTTTTCTCTGAGATGCACTATTAAGCTTCAGTTTGGCACTATTTCTTTTCCTAATCCCCTTTACTTTGCAGTGGAATTATTGATAATGCTTATCTTTAGGAAGCTGTCAGAAAAGAAGTGGCTTTCTGTTGTTTGGAAAGTTTTGTTCCTTGATTGTGTGATTGTTTGCTTAGATCACAGAAATTACAGTACATGTTGTTCAGGCAGACAACACCTCTTATGAGGCCTGTCTGCGCCTTTTTCACGTATTAAGAGTCAGATACCTGGCATCACTTAAAAACTGTTTTTATGCCATGTTTCCCCAAAAGCTTTGAAGACATGCTGTCTACTCATACAGTTCAGCCTTCAAGGGCTACTGTGAGCAATTCAGCCCTTTTTCCTGTGTGTTCTCATCAATGACTGGGAACCCAAGGCACTGTTGAGGGAGATCTATCTGTGTGCTTTTTTGTTTTTGTTTTAAATAGTGGAAGTAGTAATCCTGTTCTGGAATTTTAATTCCAGCTGTTTTGCCTACATGTCATTTCCATTACAAAACCTGTTAGCCTTTCGTTACGTGAAACATGACTCATAATTCAGTATTTTTGAGATATTTTTAATTTTAAAGGGAAGAAGCACTAATAAACATTTGTGTTTTAACAGCATACTTCAACCGAACCAAGGACAGAATGCCCCAGTTCATAGACTGCTTTGCAGACAAGGGTAAGAGCACAGGATGTTTTTAGCCTAAAGATGAAAGTAAATGCAAAGTGCAAGAACAGTGATTGATGAATAATATTTATACATAACGGTACAAGTGTTGTTCAGAGTAAAAATAATTACTTCTCTCAGTATTTTGAGAGAGTGATGAAGCTTTGTTTTACCTCATACTGCAGGAAAATACTTACCGTTGTCATCCTCTTGTGTATCGTCTTCATTTACACTGTTCCACCATTTCTATTTGTAACATTCATTCCATGAAGCTTTGCTTCCACTTAATGAAATATGTGTATTTTTATATGTAGACTGTAATGCCATGGTATCTAAACTAAATCAATTTCTTGAATAGAGTTGTTCAATCTGTTCATGGGGAGATGTTCTACTTAATGTATCTATGTAAGCCATAATAATATCAATAGGAACTGTACAGGTGCTCAGGAGGAGGCCCTGTGGGACATTATAAAAATGTTTTTATGCCAAACACATTTTGGTAGTGTCTATATTTTTGTATACAGCCTTTCAACTTCGTTGTAAGTGACTTATTAACTCTTTTATATTTAATTAGAACCCCTAAGACCTCAGTGAATGGGGTTGAGCAAAATAGAAAGAAGGCCTCAGAGAGCAGAGTGTCTAACAAGGCTGTTTCAGGTGTGTTGAAAATTAGTGCTTGGATCTTAGAGTAAATAAGTTACTAGTATCTAAAAAAGATAAATTGGCAATATATTGTTTTCCTTTCCTTGTGCACCTGCTTTGCTATGCCTTAAGTCTAACCTATCTCTTCAAACAAACCTGCGCTGGTAACTGAATCATCCACTTCCAGATTCTATAAACACAGTATATAGAATGTGCTGCACAGCTCATTTGCTTTCACTCACCAGATGCCCAGTCATAAAAAAGATTGCCAGATATATTTACTGGAACTGTTGAGAAGTTGATAGTAGTCAAAATAGACTTGGATTAGAATCTTCGTGTCATTTGATTCTTAGTTCTGTACACACATCTTCAGCATGGAGCGTGTGTATTGAAAGGACAGCAAGGACAGTTTCAGGCTCCTCAGCGGGTGTTCACTTATCATACAGTCCTAAAACTATATATATATATATATATATTCCTGTAACATCTTAGAGCATGTTGGAGTCTCAGTGACCCAAGTTTAAAAGTAGAGTATTTCTGTGCTGCCATACAGAGATTACTGATTGGTTACCTTTTATATAAAAGGTTTGGTAATAGTGCTGAACCTTTAATAAATCTCTATGAATAGTCTTACACAATTTCTATTTTTTTAATTAGATTTTAAATTTAAGTGACAAACCTAGATTTACCAAAAGGTAAAGTGGTTGATAGGTTTTAAAACTATTTAAGATCTGAATTATGCTTTGTTCTCAGAGGAGAGTTCTACAAGTCAAGTATAAAAATTGGGAATTTTGGGGCTTAATTAGGGACGTTAAGGGAAATGTGTAACGTAGTAGGATTTCAGCTGTTTTCCATGATGTTTTAAATAATCTGTATGTATTAAGGATCAAACCTTTCCTATAAGGGAAATGCTTATTTATTGCTGCCCCAGAGCAGTGCTGGCAGGGCGTATCTGCGAGTTTGAACGCAGTGTGTTTTTCACTGTTTAAATGTGATGTTTTCCCAGAAGCTACTTCGTGAAGTCAGAAGTGGCCACAGAAGGATGTAGAGTAAGGCAGTATGCATAAACATAGATAACACTGCGGTATGAGAGGGGGAATGAGAGAGGGAGTGTGCTGAAGAACAGGGACAAAAAGCAATCAAAACCTTTAGCAGTTACAGTATTACAGAGGTTGTAAGACAGTAGTAGTGTTAGGCTGGTGTCAGGGTCAGGTTTGGCACTGATTCGAGGTTTGGGTGCCATCCCCAAACTCACGTAATTCTCACTGAGCTCCTAATGAACCACAGTGGTGTTACATTGTGCCTGGCATCAGACATCCAGTTAAGCATTCAGTCTCACTCTTCTGCATTGGCAGTGTGTGGTGCTCTGCTAAGGAAGTCCCCAGGTTTATTTTAGTCATAATTACCAAAGTTGTGACAGGTCATGCTTGGCAATGGAAAAAATCCTTTGGGATATATCTCCAAATTTCTCTTTGCCTTGTTGCTATTTGTCAAATATCTGGAAAGTCATTGAATGCCTTCTGCAGTGGCCTTCTCTTGGAACTTCAAGCAGATGTGGCTAACCAGTTGTATGCTGGTTAGTTCTGGTTGCTCAGTGTAACCTCATTTAGAGCTTGGACATCATACGTGTTCCTGTGGTACAATACCAACACTTCTGTGTGCTCCTTCAGAAACAGATTAGACTTCTTGTACTAAATGCATTCTGAAATTATTACATGGAGAGCACTTGGCATGAAAGAAGCAATCTGCATAATTTTGCAATAATGAAAAAACTTAGTTTAAATATATTTAAATAGAATACGGTTTCCTTTATATATGGATAAAATGTGAATAGTGAAAAGCCTGGCAGTATGTTAAATAGAGTGTTGATTTAATTTCTTGTCATCATTCATTCCTGACTGCCAATTAAATTGTACTTATTAGAGGGGCAAAAAGGGAAGGAGGGGCTAGTAAGATATAGCTATTATAAATACATTCTACTTAGCTATGAGACAAACCCTCAGAAGAAAATAACAACGTACTCGTCCAACTTTTTTTTTTGTTCTCTTGATTGTTGTTTTAAATTCTATCTGCAAAGTGCTTTGTAGCTTTAATACCACTCAGAGTGATTGCTGTCTTTTTCTGGGAAGAAGGCACTTCGTTTAGGAATCAAGTGGCACTCCTAAACTTAGTTTTTGTTGATTTTACTCCTTGAATCCAAAGTTCTGTGCTTACGAGAAAAGTACAAATTCATAGATCAGTAATTGTTTCTTTTTAAATTCCGTTAGTTTAAATCAGATCGAGATGTTCCATCAATAGCCTTCAAGCAGGGCCAGGCAGGGCATTTAATGAGGTCTGATTGTATTAGACAGAAGCCGATTGAGATCAGGTTGCTCCTACAACAAGATCTATTCGTCTTCTCTGCCCAGTTTCTTTTTCTGTGGAAAAGAAATACAGGGCACAAGGCACACACAATATCTGGGTGGTGGCAGCACTTGGCCAAGCAAAGGGCACAGCTTGCCCCCATGTGAGGTGGTGGGGCTGTGGAGTGTGTTGGCTCTCAGGCCAGCACTTCAGGAAGCCTCAGACCTGCTGTGTGTGAGTAGCAGGTCTGTCCTTTGTCCCCGGAGAGAGGCCTCATGTGATTGCCCCTTGCCACTGGGAAAGGACGGGTGTTAATTGTTTTCAGAACTGTCACTATTTTTATTCAAATTTGCCTTCTGCAATTCCTTAGTCTAGATTGCTGCAGGATTTTTGCACTTCCATATGGTATTACTGGAATATCCTATTACTTGTGTGAGATTTTTATATAACTTGGAGGACACTTGATGTGAGTTAAGGGGTGGTGTTAATCACTAAAAAAGCACCATGTCTGTCAGCCTGGTTGTCTGTCCTACGAGATCCCAGGTGAGCTGAAGAGCACAGCACTGGGGAGTGCTGGGCCAGTGAGAATGCCTTTTGTGTAGTGGGAGCCATTTGAGATGTGAGGGCTCTGGGCACTCCCAGAGCTGCTTTGGCCTGTGCTGAACGTAGCCCTCGGACACCGGAGGGTGACCACGGCAGCTCTGACCAAGGTGACCGAAGAGCGTCAAAAGGACTGGCACTTCCTTTGTCACGTTCGTTTATTTGCCTGGTAGTCATTCTCTTCCGTGGCTGTCTTCCATTCCCACTGCTCTGCACCCTGTGGTATGATTTTCACTGCTTTGTGTAGATGTTTGCTCACACTGCTGCACTTTCCTGATAACTGCTTGAACCTAAAGAATGCTGAGTTGTGCTACTTCTTAGCAGCCTGCAGTGCTGAACCCTCATTACTGGAAGATACTTGTGCTATGCATAGTATAATATGGATTTTTAAATATATGTATGTATATACTTGTTCCCTGTGGAAAGATTTATTTTTTTGTTTATTAATTATTTTTTTACTTAAGCATCCTTCCTTTTATAAGGGCTCTGCCTGATGATTTTCATACTGCACTTCTGGTTATCTTATTAACGTATGGGAGCCTACAGCTGTCTCTTGTTTTAATTAACGTGACAAAAGGAAAGAGTTATCTTAAGTATTCAACTCGTATAGTATTTTTTAATTGATAATTTGTTTAAAAGTAATACATGGCAGAGTTAAACTTATCAGCCATTTAATCTCTGTCTTGGTTATGCGATAGTTCTTTAAAAATTTGTGAATTGTGGTTGTAGTTGTTTCAGAGTAGCAGAAAAGAAGATAGAATAGTTGTAAAAAGTAAGGCCATACTACAAAATGTCATTACTTTCAAACCTATAGGTAGTTTTCTTAAGGCTTTTGGGGTGTAACATTATGAAAACTGTCATTTTAAAAGTAGTCACTGAATGCAGAATACTGCTTTAAAAAAAAATTGTCCTAATTTTTTTCAGCTATTTTTGTTGGATAATCCTGTTTCAAAACCCAGTACTATTAATTGTAATATGGTAATGTTTCTATTTATTTTTAGGAGCATATGCAGGAAGAACCCAAAGAAAGAAGCCAAATGTTGTGACAATTTAAGAAGACAGCATTCACTGGGATAAAATGGCTGTGTTTTAATGATGGCATTCTCAGCACTGATTTTTAATATTGCATCTTCTTTACATATATGTATATTTAGACATTATAAACCTACTTCGTCATTTTCAGATGACATATTAACACAATCATATTGAAGCTGCTTTGAAGCTCTAATGCTTGTGGGAAAATTGCATGTTAGAACTTGTGTACAGACTAGTATTAATATATAAAAGATTCATAATCTTGTTTATTTAAAGACTACCACAGGGCAACATGAAGATAATTTTGTGACTTTTTCACACTTTCTAATTCTAGTGTCTGACATATGCTTTTTGCATTACTTAAATTGCAATTTCTGTGTATGAATGCCAGCATAAGTAAGTCATGGGTATATATGTAGTTTCATACCATAAAGTTAAAGCAGCTAAATGTGAAAAAACTCCCCCAAACTTAATTTAAACAAAAGTGAGCTTTCAAGTCAGTGAATTTGTCAGCAGCTGTTTTGAATGTACTTTCTGTAGGAATGAGATTAGCTCAATTTCAGTACTAAAGGCCATGTACCAAATGTTTTGCATTTCTGCTGAGCTGGACAGGTGTGGTCCAGATTCAGTGCTGGGCTGATGGACATACTTACACTGACCAAACCAAAAATGGGCATTTATATGTGTGGTAGGTCAAACCACACTTCTGAAAGAGTCCTGGGTTTTTTCTCTGCTGTCTACTGCATTTTCTTATGGAAACATTTGTTCAATATGGAGACGTGCATGTTCTACAAAAACTTCAGAAGGTAAGATTTTAACTGTTTTACCATTTCAGACTTAAATGGTAATTTCAGTCTGTAATAGTAATTCAGATATGTTACATTTAATTGATGACAGTTGCAGTTTTTCTGAGCAGTTTATCTTCTGCTGTGATCTAACAGGCCCTTGTACTACTGTCATGATTTCTCCAGGTGGGGAATCCCTACCAAATCCCAACACTTTCATATTTATGAATATGTAACATTAAAAGATCATGGTCATATTTTACCTTAGTCTTCCAACTGATGGATGTTATCCATCAACTTGAGGAGAGCATAATTCTCCACATTCTTTTAATGAACTTGAGACATTTTAACAAAGTTATAGGGAGAAAAGCTTGGCTGTATAATCTTTGCAGTAGAGAACTGACTGCCAGAATGTAAATTAGGTTATATTTTGTTACTTTCCCAGCATCAACACACTAACTTTGGAGGTTTTGTAATCTTTTGACAGGAATATAAGAGGGAAAAAGACTAACTGAAAATTTCATTGTGGTAAACAGCATGAAAGAGGAACATTAATAATGGGATGAGGACAGTACCTTCATGGGCAATGATGAGTGGATTTGCTTGACTGTGGCACCAGCCTGTGGCTTTTATCTGCCACCAGGACGGTCCTCTGCAGCTCGTGATGTTGCTCAGAACAGGTGTGTGCTGTACCATGCACTGTTACCCAAATTGCCTGCTTGGAAAATGGCAAAAACACTGCCCAAGCACTTTGAAGGATGACACTGCTGGGTTTATTTGAAAGCCTGGGGCCAGGAGGCTCCCCTAATGGTAAATATAAGAGTTTACACCAGCGGAGAACCTGCCTCCTTCATACAAGTGCTGTGGTGCTTTAAAATCTCAGTTGTAATACAGAAAATGCCCGAGGCAAGTTTCCTGCTCACTCGGTGGGCATCAAAGCTGTGTTTTAGTTTCCAGCTTTCCTTAGGAGTGAAAAACATCTCAAGAGGGGAAGAATCTACAGTGACAAGAGTCACTGACCTGTGTCACAGATGACAAAAGGTGCTGTTGATACAGCAGCACTAAAGATTGATGTTTTTAATGGATGTTTTATGTGCTGTATTTATTATTAGCATAGGCAATATGTTGATGCACAGATAGGTTTAGTGTGTTAGTAGAAATGAATGTTTCCCTTCTCTTAGGGTTTCACATCTAAACCTCTTGTTCTTCAAGCATGTTTCCAGTGTGTAATAAAGCATTATAGCACAAGGTTGGTTTTTTTTTTTTTAACGTTCATGAGGCCTTTCTCTTGACAAGTGCCAGAATTTGGTTTTGTACTTGCTGTTTTGTATTTATACATATTTATCTTTTTATTTTTTTGTGGAATTGTGATACCATTACAAAAGTCTATTTATTTTTGTACTTTGTTTCATTTTCACCAGTCTCGCTTTTTACTTAAAGCATTCTGCACAATAAACTCTAAATCTTTAACAAGAAGTGCATTTCTGTGCCTTTGGCAGGTCTTTGCCCGCCGCTCCGCGGCCGCCCTCAGGCGTTTCCCGCGCTGAGGGCGGGGCGGGAACTGCCGGCGGAAGGGGCGGCCCGCGCGCGCTGTCATGTGACAGGGCGCAAGATGGCCGCGTTCCCCTGGTGAGGCGGCGGGGCACCGGGAGCTGCCTGTCCCCCCCGGGGAGGGGCCGGCGGCGGCGGGGGGCTGCGGGTGCCCCGGCTGGGCGAGGGTCACTGTCATGCTCGGCGACCTTCGCCCAGCCGGGAGGCTGAGGTGGCGGCGGCTCCGGCTGTGCCAGAGGGGAAACTGCGGGGCCTCTCCGCCCGCGGGGCTCGGGGCAATGCGGCCTGAGGGAACTGGGATCCCCGCGAGTGGCGAGGGCAGCCGGGGCGCTGAGTGCCGCGGCTCCGCTGCCGTGGGACCGCAGCCCGGCGCTGCTGTCTGAGAAACCCGAGGGTGTTACACGGAGCGACACGGGTGCCGGGACGGCGGCACAGCTCTGCTGAGGGACGGAGCCGCAGCTGGCCTCCCGTTATTCCCCCTAAAATAAGCAAGAGTTCCCCGAGCGCCGCTGGCTTTCCCCGCTGTGTTGTCATGGAGCGTGTCCTGCTTGGAGCGAAGGGCCGGAGCGGGGCAGGAGCGCTCCGCCCGCCGCCTCCGGGCGGGGTCACTGCGGGCCCGCTGTCCCGCCCGCCTCGGAGCTCGCCGGTAGAGATGAAGGTCTCATGCTGTGTATTTACCTTTAGTAACACAGTTTAGCGTCTGATAGTTGTCTTTCACAGGCTCTTTAGAAGTAGACGGGCTACAGACATAGGCAGAGTCAGCTTCTAGCAACTTGGATTTACAGGAAAACGTAGTGTATGTCCGAGGAAGCTGCACTGCGTAGGGCATGGAATTACTCAGTCTAGTATTTGTTTAGTAAAGGAAAGATAAAAAAGGCACTCTTTCTCTTACAGACAAAAGCAGTAGCAAAATAGAGCAAAAGAAAGCAGAGCTGTGGAGATGCTGAAAAATTGATTTTTACATAGTACAGCAATGAGTTAGCTGGCTAATAAATAGGTCTGGTAACACTGATGTAGCAGTGGCCATGGGGAAATAACCAGACCTTTACCACAGTACAATGTTTCCATCGTGTTGTTCTCTAATACGGAAGATGTTTTCATGCTGTGGGGTTTAGCAGAACCCTAGCTACTCTTAAGCAGTATTGATGCTAAAAAGGTGTTTTGCAGATTAATTGTCTGCATATGAGGAAAAAAATAGCACCTGTTGGTGCTGAAGAGTTGTATTAATATAGTCTTCAAATTAAGCAAATTAAAAAACCACATTTGTTAGAGTAGTAAAAAAAATGGTCAAGTATATAAAATAATCTAAATCTTAGGGCTACAATGCATTTTTATAATAGCTGTATTTAAATATCTGGAGAAATTGTTTGGGTTTTATGTTTAATACTCAAATAATGATCGGTACAGTCACTATGGGATGTGCCTTACCAATACCAATATATGTCTAGTGTTGTAAAAGGACTCTCTTCCATTTTACATGCCTGGCTCCTCTGTGCTCCCTTTAAGCTTTTTGAAGCCATTGGTTTAGGATAAGCACTGGCTCTGGGAGGGTGCTGTGTGCCTGGAAGCAGTCCAAGGAAAAAAATTTGTTTTACCAGGTGGAGAGAAAAAGGTTGTTAGGCTGGCAGGTGTTGAAGGTGCAGAGTGGTGGCAATCGCAGTGGTGCTCATGTGTGGAAGAGGCTGAAACCCACTGTTAAAAGAGCACCTGAAGCGGGGGTGTAATCATGCAGGATGCACAGAGGATGAACCCCCAGCTTGGCCAGAGTCTTATTTTTATTTCCTCTCAAAAGTTGGCTGCACTGCTGTGACCAAGAAAGGAATGCTTAATCTTCTTTCCAGGAAGAGTAAGCAGAACATAATGCCAGAGCAAACTTGATCTTGTCTCCTGTATTAGCTCTGTTACAAGCTGTCTTATCACTTGAATAGCCGCATTGTGAAAAAACGTACTTTTAAAAACTTATATTCAGGGTTTACAGCTCTTGTTCACTGCCACGTGTGGATTATTACCATGTGCTCTTGCCCGGTGTGCTTCCACTAATTAGAATGCAGTTGCTCTTGGCCGGGGGGGTGGTGTGCTGAGAGAGCTGTCAGCAGTTAAAGAAATGTTATAATTGTGCAGCCAGAAAGAGTTTGGAAGATTTTTCACCCAGATGCTGATTAACCCATGATGCAAATGAGCAAGAAGAGTCATTGAACAATGGGACAATAGCAAAAAGAAAAGGAACTGGAGATCAAGAAACAAAAGACAATAAAAAACCAAATAAGGATGTAAATTTCACTGGAGTCTTTCTCTTGCTCTGCTCTATCTCGTTAGATGTCAGACGTTTCTCACTGGAGTGGCATAACCATAAATTATCTAATCTATAATTTCTTCTTTATTAAGGAAACTTGGATTATTTGGGTACATGATATCTGTAGAAGAGCTGGCTGCTTAGCACTGCTGAAAGTCTTCCAAATGAGTTATGTCTTTGAGTAGGAAGGAATTATTTGAAAGTTTGGATTAGTTCTTGTGGGAAAGATGTGTGTTATGTGGGAGAAGTGCTGTTTGCTTTTGTTAGGAGTCTGATTAAAGAATTCTTTATGTATGCCCTGATTTTACTCATTCAGCTGAGGCAGTAGTGTGTGCTATAAACGTTCTCAGGGTCTTCAATGAAACAGAAAAAACCAATTAGCTGCTCTGCATGTTTCAAAGACTAAAAAAGAGTACAACTAAATGGCTGAAAGTAAAATTTCTCTGGTTTTAGTTTCATGTTATCTCAGTAGAGAGAAATTTATATCTTTATGTTTGCTTATTTTTCAACATGCTTTTTTTCTGTAAATAAGCATCTGTATAGACGTAGGATATGCTTCTCTCTTAATATGTAGTTATTTATATGTATATATACTTTCCCTTCACTCTTACGTTTTAAGGCATGCAAGATCAAGAAACTATGTGTCAGAATCTGAGGTGTGCAAACTGGAATCTGTACCCCTGGATTTTGGTGATTACCATCCACTGAAACCCATTACAGTGAGTTTTTTTGTGCTTCTGGAAAATGAATCTGAATTCAGACTGATTGTGTTCCTCTTTTTACGTCTGTTCCTTTAAAATTAAAAGGCTTTCAGGCTGGTGGTACTTGTGAAGTTGCTTTCTGTGTTAGTGGCCTGTTTTAGAGGCACCAAGGTTTATTCTGCTTGCCCTTTACAGAAGTTTGCTGGTGCTGTTATGTGTCAGAAGCAGTCTCTTAACAAATACAGCACCTCCAGCTTGTGGGTTTTCTTGGTTGCATTAAATGCTGAATAATGGATAAATTTAAAATCAAATTGTTGCATTACAAATAACCTGCATAATTGCTTGATGTAAGGTTTGGTTTTGGGTTAGCTTCCAGTCAGCTGTGTACTTTAAAACATTTATCATTTCTTTGATGTATAAGAGGCTTTTAAAGATGTACAAAAAAAATCCAGCTTCAAAGAGATGAGTTATCTACTAATGAATCATAAATGGGCAGCAGCTTCTGCTCAGGAAGGTCAGTAGGGAGATAAGACAGTGGCCTGAGGTATGGATTTGATGTTCCAGGCTTGAGTGTCGTATGAGAAAAGTAAAGATGAAACTGGCAGAGGAAATTAAATAGCAGGAAAGAGGTTGGAGGACAGGTACAAACCTAATAAAGCAGAGGAGGGATACTAGAAAGAAGTTTAGAGTGATTGTTCTTAGTTTTGTAGACCTAGAACTGGAAGGAAAAAAAAAAGCAGTGGAAATGCTACTAAAGAGTGAGTGCCTCCAGATTTAGGGAAAAGGGGGGGCTTCAATTTAAATTCTCACTCTAAAGAGTTTGTTTGATGTCTCCTTGCTTTCACTGCAACAGCACAATTTATGTAGCTTGTGTTTTGATGATTTATTAATGAAAAGTGAGGGAAGAGAAAACCTTTTTGTGTAATAGTTCTGAACTTTTTCTTTAGGTTACGGAATCCAAGACGAAGAAGATGAACCGGAAAGGAAGTACTTCTTCTACCTCCTCCTCTTCCTCTAGTTCTATGATGGACCCACTGAGCAGTGTGTTGGATGGCACCGATCCCTTGTCATTGTTTGCAGCAGCTGCAGATCCTGTGACTGCTGCTCCTGCCACGGTAACACTGGGGGCACTTACCTCAACTAAGTAAAATAAAACCAAACCAAAACCACAAAGCCAACCCTTTGTGAAATATATTGTCTCACCAGTTAAGAGGTTAATATGGAAATATACCATATTAATAGAATATTCTTTTTTATTTACCTACTTTTATCTGATTTATGTTCACATATTTATTTAAATATGGATTTTTTTTTTAATATTGTAACTTTTGAAAGGATCAGCTAGCACTTGAAACATTAAGTTGACCTTTATCAGCCTTCTGTTCTTTTTCCAGATCTTTATTTAACTTTCACACTTGTACTCCTGTCATAGGATGGTGCACGAAGGAAACGGGATAAAGATGAGAGCTCAGCAGTAGGAAGTGACTTTGAACCATGGTCAAGCAAACGTGGTGAAATCCTTGCTAGATACACAACAACAGAGAAGCTTTCTATTGTAAGTGGTGGCTTTCACAGTCTTTTTTACTTGTACTAGGTCTTTAATGGATTTTGGATGTTGCTGTTTTATAATTCTTTCATGGGTAAATACTGGTCCTCTAAATTTCAGTTTTAATGTTGTAGAAAACTGAATCACAAGCTCTCACCTATAAAGATTGTTTTAGAGGCGAGTCCAAGTCTTTTGATATTTAGAAGCCATCACTTTGCCCTTTTGTAACAAATAGCAGCTGGTCTTGCGTCTACTTATAAATGATTAGAGGGTTAATTAGTAGTGTAATTACCCTGTGCATTCTCAGAATGCCAGTGAGTACATGTTTTCTAAAAGTCTGCTTTTTCTGCTTCCTCACAGAATCTCTACATGGGATCTGAAAAAGGTGAGCACTTTCTTTACCAGTAACAGAGTTTGCTTGAGGCAGGGTGCAGTGACAAGTTTGTGGTCAAGAATAGTTGAAATGTGTTTTCCTGCCTCCCCCATTCTGACATCATGGTCCTTGCTTTTTTGTGGATGAGACGTCTGGATGTTTGTTTAAAATAATTATTGAAAATAAGCTACCAACTACTTTGTCTTTTATTCCTGTGGGCTAATGAATTTGTGATTATTTCATTGCACTGCCTTCCACTGTAGCTTAAAACTTTTTTCCATTTAAATTGAGCAATGATGTTTTGAGGATCATGTTTATCAACTCTTCTGCTAGCTGGAAGGAAAGCAAACAAGTCCTTTGGGAACTTGTTCAGTTATTCTCTTTACATGGAAGTGAAATGATTTAACTGTATGGTGGGTGTTCAGAAACGAACCAAATGTTAAATATTTTATCATGTTTTCTAGCAAAGAGAATCTGGGCTAAGTAATCATAGCATAGTAAGTCAGGATTTTTATATGTGAATAAACATGCAGCATTTCAGCTTCTGCAAAAATGCAAAATACTTTTTTGCAATGAGAATGGTCAAACACTGCAACTGGATGTTCAGGCAGAGTGTGACATCTATATCCTTAGATATTGTTAAATTGACTAGATATAACCCTGCGCAACTGTTAAAACTTCAAAACTGGACCTGCTTTGAGGAGGAGTGTTGGACACAGACCTCCATAGAGCTTTTCTATCCTAAATTATCCTATGGTTCTATCTGGTGATTCCTTTCTTACCAGTAGAACTTGCAGAAAAATGCACTTATATTCAGTTTTGCTTACTTGTCACTCCCCTTGTTCAAAGTGAATGCACTGTAGGTATGTTTAGATGCGTGTCTTCAGGAGTACTCACTAAATGGATCAAACCACTTACCTTCTGTCACAGAAGCTGGCTGGTCTATGTCAGGCTCCTTCAGGTTTGTTTCTCTTTAGAAGTCCCAGTGTTTAAATGTTAAAGAGACTTAAACATGTAATTCTTTACAGGAAAAGCCACAACAGCTGGTTCAGCAGTTTCTGAAAAAGTGAGGACAAGGTTAGAAGAACTGGATGATCTGGAAGAGGTGAGAAAGCTTTCTGATGAAATTACAGCATCATTGTAACAGTGAAAGGAATTTGTGAAACAAAAACCTTTTGTGAAACCTTTTAAAAAGGTCCTGATTCTGCAAGTGCAGTATTTAGAGAAATACGTACTTTCTGTGGGAATTCTCTAGTAATTTTAATCCTTATTGTTACAGGATTCAGGCAGAATCATATTTTTGTATCACTAGAAATTGTGATTTGAAAATTTACCTGATCTGTTGCTGTTGATTTCCCTTGCTACTGTGCATGGTCTGCAGCTGCTGTGAAGCTTTGTGGAGCCTCGTAGTCGTAACATCCGATAATTTTGATTGCTGCTGTTGCAGAAGCTGCATATGTCTACCTGAGTTTAGCTTAAGTTAAATTATGAGCTTGATAGAAATACTGCGTACTGAAGTTATTTCTCAAGCTGCACTATTTTACTGTGCAAAGGTGAGATGTTTCATAACCTACGTTCCTAAGAGCTGAAGGGAAGTTGTAATGAATTTTGTAGGATTCTCCCCCATGACATGGTGATTTGAGTCTAACAACAGCACTCTCCTTCCTTCCCTCCTGCTCTTATTAAGTGGGTTTGTGTTTTCTTGCCAGGGATCACAGAAAGAGCTGTTGAACTTGACTCAGCAGGATTACATGAACCGAATTGAAGAACTGAACCAGTCTTTAAAGGATGCATGGTCCTCTGATCAGAAAGTAAAAGCTCTGAAAATAGTCATCCAGGTCAGTTTTATGTTTTTATTCTATGCAGAACCAGTGAGTTTGGTGATATAATTTGTCCAATTTCCTTCTTGGAAAAAGGGTTTCTATTATTTTCTTTTGTTCTTCTCTGAAACACATTTCTTTCAGAGTTTTATGACTTCTGACAATAGTTGGATTTTCAGCTTTATTGTTATGTACTGGTTTTGACTAGGGTACGTGGGATGGAATTCTCAATAAGTCACCAAATGACAGATGTGGAAATTTTACCTGCTTAAGGATAGTTAGAATAAATAGCATGTAGTGATACTAGCTCTTTCTAGGACATGTAATTTCCTTTCCTATCCTCTTCCCCTTCAGCCCCTTACTCCCTACAAATAATACTAGAATGGCTTTTTGAACATCAGCATTTTACCCATCCAGTCTTACTAAGGCAATTAAATAATGGGATTTAGGACCTTAGCAAGCTACCAGAAACAGCTCCAGATTTTTAAAATTGTGTATATGGGGTTTGTTTTTTTTTTTTTTGTTTGTTTGTTTGTTTGAAAACTGGTCGACAGTCTTCCTTTGGGTCATTTGGGGTGATGTGCTTTGAGGAGGGCATGGGGAAATAGGACAGTTAAATGCTCTTTTGTTTGGCTCGGCCTTTAAAAAAGGCCAGAGGCAGAGTGCAGCAGAGGACAGATGAGATAATGACATCCTTAAAAGCTGTAAAACTGATGTAATGCTCATAGTCATCCAGTGGGGTTATATAAAGTCAGGATTTTTTTTTCGTCATTCTGGATGCTCTTGTGAAAACTGCTTGAAGTAATTTCATCTTAAATTGTGGTAAAGACAAAAAAGGAAATGAAACATTAATGAAGTGATATAGAACAATTATATGTGACCTAGGGTGACTAATGTCCTATTGTAATACTATGAAATCAGCACTATTCTTGTTATTTTTTAAAAAATCCATATATAGGATTGTGAAGTGTGAATATTGTCTTTGGATGAGAAGAAAAGCAGCAGGGATGTACTGTACTTACAGTGCTTTGTGTGTAAATATATATATATGTGTGTGATAATGCAGTGATATCTATGCATTGTTATTTTCATATGTTCTTTTGCAAATGGTTCACAAACAATTTTGAAATAATACAGTTTCTAACATGGGATTCAATGCCTCCTTTTAGGAAAGTGGTACCAAAGTTGAATATGTTTATCTCTGCTAAAGTGTTCTTCACTTAGCACTTAATGCTGCAGGTGCTCATCACTAACTGAAAGACTGGCTAAGAATGAAATAGGTACTTGTGTAATTAATGAATTTTACAAGTTTCATGAAGGATAATAATTCTATAGTTATAAAGCAGATTAGGGTAGAAATCTCATTGAACTTCACTTGTGCTTCTTCCTGCAGAGTGCTGTATCCTGTAAAAGAGCTGAGCAGTTCTCTTGACATCAGGCTGTGGTTATATACATATAACCTGGCTGTCATTATTATTAGAGACTGGTTAGTATGCAGTAGGAGGAGTGAGTTTGGTTTCTGGTTAGGAAAATTTCTTCACCAAAAGGGTTCTCAATCATTGGACCAGTCTGCCCAGGGTAGTGGTGGCATCACCATCCTTGGAGGTATTTAACATCTGTAGATCTGGCACTTGAGGATATTTTTTATTGGTGGTCTTGGCAGTGACAGATTAAAGCTTGGACTCAGCAATTCTGAAGGTCTTTTCCAGCCTGAACAATGCTATGATTCTATGATTCCTCAAGTGCCTTTTTGCAAGATACTTTACTTCTCAAGATGGAGTATACTAAGCTACTTAGAGTAAGCTGAAGTAAGTTGATTATGTATGTGAGCTCTAAGAAAAGTGGTAATTAAGTGTTCATGGTATGGGTAGGCTCTAAACAGCTACTGAGTTACCTTTCTTTGAAGGTGACAGACTTACCACACAGCAGGCAAGATTCTGCTTTGGTTGTAGGATATGAATGCTCTCACCTGTCTTTCTGGTGCACTCTTCAAGTTACCCTGATGAATAAAGCAAAAAAAGACTAAGTGTGCCCTGGTTTAAGCATGTCCAAATGTTATGATTTCCCTCTTTAAACAGAGCAGTCTTGTGAGGTATTGGATTGCTTCCTGGATTTTTGAAAGATAACAAAAGCTTAAACTTTATTTATTCCACTGAGATTGAAGAACTGTCTCCTGGTGAAGGAGAGAGAGAGGATGGAGCTCATAGAAAATATTGTCAGTCTCAGAGACCAGAGAAGACTCAGGGCCAGAGGCCACATTTGGCTTAAGCAAGGAAGAGGTGGATTTCTCTCCCCAGTCAGTCATTTGCCTGTTTTCTTTTGGTAGAAGCTGGTTTTTTTGTAACTTTCTGCCAAACTTTTAAGCTCCGGTTTAATCTTGGAGAACAAAGTATAGCTTCATTAAATATCTTAGAAATGTCTTCATTCCTCAGTGTGTATTTTGAATTCATACCATCAATGGACATTCCTTCCTGGCCTGAACATCCAATGAAAGTAGAACTAAAGAGTAATAGATTTTGAAATGTGGCTTTGTACCAGCCATCATTGTAGTCCAAATGCCATGATCAGGTTGTGTCTCAGTGGGTGGGGATTGATTACAGAGTCCTCCCTGGAGCTGGCTGTGGCTCAGCCTGTTTCCAGAATGTTTGAACTAGTTATGTGAGCTGCAAAAATGTGGTGGAAAGCTCATTAACTACACTTCTAAAATGGCTTCTTAATTTAGTCTATATTAAATTTTGTGTTTGATATGCATGCTTAGAGAGATGGTGAAAAACTGAACAACGCCCTTAAAAAAGTTATGTTAGAGAAGAAGTGCCTTTTAATGCTTTGTCTGGGAGAGAATTTATCTTGTCTGAACAAATGCACAGATCTGCATGGTCAGCTGAAACTCTGCATTGTAGATTACCCTGTGTAAAGGAAAACCAGGTCTGTGTAGCTCTGGAAGTGAAGAATAACCTGAAAATTCCGAAGAGCACCATGGTGTGTTATGTTGGATGTCCTTGTGCTTTTGGCTTCATAGTTCATATTTACCCTTTCCATCTCTGGATATTCATCCATTCCAGCTTTTCTGGAGTAAAAACACAAACTTGCATTGGCCTCTAAAAATGTTTCTTTGTTTTTTTTTCTCCTAGTGTTCTAAGCTTCTTTCAGACACAACGGTAATCCAGTTTTATCCAAGTAAATTTGTTTTAATTACAGATATCCTTGATACTTTTGGTAAGTATCTGCTGTGCTGGACTTACTACACAATTGTTAATAAGATTAATTTTTTTGTAATGTTAGTAAGCAGCAAAGTTTTCCAAAAACGGCTGAAATGACTTCTAGTTTTAGCATGGAATATTTCCAACATAAACATTTGGACACCAGTGGTAAACATGATATATAAATGTTAAAAATCTCCTAAGAGCAAAGTCTTTAAGATAAAAGTATTTCATTTTGTGATTCTGTGCTTTAGGTATTTGTGAATATCTAGAACAAAACGTTAGGAAAAATCATGATCTCTGTATTTTGAAATTTAAAACATGCTGTCATTATAAAAATATTTTGGATTTTGGCAGCCTTTTGACTCAGTATTTCATTATTTTTGTATTTGAAGAATAGAAGTCAGAAAGTTTTCTTTGGCTGAATAGGGACTATGAAGTGATCAGAATGTAGTTATTGATTTTTAAAATATATTTTTAAACTTGTAAGTGAAATTGTCATCCTCTTCATTTGACTCTCTTGTTTTTCTGCCATGTTATGGAAAAGATTTACAATGATGTTCAAAGTTGAAGGGTATTTTGGTGCCAGCAGGATATGCTACGACAGAGATCCAATTGTTTTTTCAGGTCATGCTTCCTCTTTGTGCTCCTTCCTACTTGCTGAAAGCTGCTGGAGATAACATAATATCCAAACTCAGCAAAGTCAGAGCACCAGCTGGCCTTTCCTGGCCTGGGAGAAATCTGACCTGTGTGTTACCTCTGCGCTTAAGGGAGCCAGAGAATGTTTTTGTAGTGTGAGAAGTGCTAAATCACACTGAACATTTCAGCCTCACTAGAGGGCAGCAAAATGTCAATGTTCTAGGAAGTTTCTTCCAGCTAATCTCATTGTATGTGGGAAAGGGAACCTTTGTACCAACATTTTGTGTTTTACAGTTTGTTAATTTGTTATGATTTTTTTTTTATTCTTCTTCTTCTTTTTTTAACCAGGGAAACTGGTGTATGAAAGAATTCTGTCAATGTGCGTGGATAACCGAGTCTCTCTGCCAGGTAACGTTGTGTTTGTTTCCACTGTGCTTCAGAAAAAAGTCATGTCCAACCTTGAGGAAGGTTAAACAGGACCATTGCTACTCTGTCTTCTATAGAAAAGGTTCTGATTTGAATCTAGTAGTTTTTAGTTTTTAACAGAGTAAAATCCATTGCTTTCAGCTTCCACTATTCACAGTGTTCATGCAAGATTACATTTTAATTGTGAAGAATATACCTAAGATATAATAAAATGTGCTTGTGGCTCTGCTGTTACTAAATGTAAACTGGATCTTCCTGAGATTTGAAATCACAAAGAATCATGTCTAAGTTCTCTAATACAGAGTTTATTAGGGCGTGGGAGAATTATACAGGAATGGCCAAATTAGATGAAGGAAGAGGTTTTTTTCCTTTTTCTTCTTAGTATATAGTCTCTTCCGAAAGTACTACAGTTTAGTAGCTTAAAGTTAACGATAGAAATGTAACAAAGAGTCTCAGTTTTTGGTAAATAGATGTTTTTGTTGCTACACTGGAAGCTTGATAGTTTTGCTTTAATAAAAGAAGAATTTTGGAAGAAGCAGCAGGCTGCTTCTAGCACAATCTTTCTAACTTGGGCCCTTTTTATTTTTTCAGTCGAAGTTCCAACACAATGTAAAAATCTAATTTGACATTACAGGTGGAAGAACCTCTTTAGCAAGACATTGAAACATTCCATGGAAAATACAGGCATTTCCTTGCAATTTGGAGTGCATTAAGTGCGCATCCTTGCAAGAATCTGTACACAGATTTGAAACATTCTGTAGCTGGCAGTGAAACAGTACCATTAGTTTGCAGTTAAATCCATAGGATTGGAGCTGTAAACGTGAAACCAACAAATACTGAAATTTGAAATGAACTTAGAGAAAATAGTTAAGATAAATTTGGTTGCTGCAGATCAGACAAACTGCTCTTACAAGCATTAATGAAGGCAGACAGTTCCCACAGCACGTCACAATTTCTGGGCACAGTTACCTCTGTGCTGGAGAGCCGAGCTCCAGCTGCCAGAGGCATTGCTGCTGGGAACTTCCCAAGCAGCTCTAAAAGTGGGAGGGAGAAGGAAAATCTGTGCTGTGCTGACTGTGCATGTGAACCTTTGGGGATTTCAGGCCCAACCTCTGAGCTTGTCCCTTGGGAACCAAGTGAAACAAAGTTCAATGAGAACTCCTGAGGTCCTAGATGAGAAAGATACTGACTGAGTGCAGGAAGTTCTAACATATGGCTTCTCTCATGTTGGAAGTTGGAAACTTTCTTGTGGAGCTTCTCACCTTCTGGAGGCAGGAGTGGGAGAGCACTGATATTTTAAACTTTTTCACAAGGAGTTTGTAAGAGGATGTGTTCAATGTTCAGTGTACAGAAACAAGGTTTCTGTCCGTGTTTAGTATTTCCTACTTCTTGCAGTAGTATTATTTAAAATTTATATTAACTCTTTAAAACAAAGAATTTGAGTGCTTAAATCTCTTTTGTATGTTCTGTAGTCATTTTAGATTTATATACATGTGTTTGTTACAGATTCCCTGTATTTTCTTTTTTTGCAATTTCTGCTTTTGGGAGAGCAGAGGCAGAGGTTGGATTTCTCAGTAGCAGCTCTGAGATGAGCTCTGAGTGCTTGAATTCAGATTCTGAAATGTTATTTACTACAAGATTGTTACCTTTTCTTGTTATGTACTCAGCTGTGACTGCTGCTCAAGAGAACTCAGAAGCAAATGTATTGCCTAATTTATTATTGTGGATTTCATTTCTTGATGAATGGAAAGAGAGTACAGTTTTAAACCTAGAATGAAAAGTAACTTGTTTCCAGAAAGAATGTAACTATTTCTGGTTTGTTTTATTTTCCTAGATAACTTTTCTCCAGAGAGTGTTAACGATACGGCTAAAGAAACTTGCTTAAACTGGTTTTTCAAGATTGCTTCAATCAGAGAACTCATTCCCAGATTGTATCCTTGTCAAATGAGACAGTCAGTGTGGCTGCAGGGTTTTTGTAGTTTTTTTCAAAAGTGAACATGTTTGTTTCAATAAAACCCACAGGATCTGATGTTTATACTGCCTTTGTTTTGTTTGTTTCAGGCAGTATGTTTTGAATGTACTTTTAAGTCATGTTTCATAGTAAACTGAATGCTTAATTTTTGTCTCTGAGCAGTTTGGCAGTGACAAAGTAAAGATGATGTATGAAAAATTTTAAAACAAAATCTTGTAGATAAATTGTAAAAATCAACAAAGTGTAGTGACATTAATTACAGAAGGTCTTAAAATAGTTTGTTCAGTATGTATTTGGTCTGTGTTTGCTTCAGGGTTTTCAATGGTGTAGGTCAGTTTTGTTCCTTAACTTGGCTTCAATTTAGTTACGTGGAAGCAGCAATACTGAAGTGCAATAAGTTCCTATCCAAAACGTAAGAATAATGTTAAGTGTGGGAAGGAAGTGAATGGCAGGCTTAGGAACTAATTCAAGGAATTAAGCATGAGAGTTCTGTGATTAATGGTGGGTAGGGTCTTAGTAGAACTGAGAAGAAGCAGTACAGAGAGGTTTTAGAATTTTTAAGGAGAATACCATGAAAAACTTAAAGGTGAACTGTGATATATTTTGAAATACAATAGTGCTCTCAGTTTTCAAATATGTACAATTGTGATATCAGGTGTCACAAATCCCAATGCAAATTGAAAACCAGTGGCTTCTGATGGTGGAGGAGGAAGGAGGATTGTTGACATGAGGAGTGTGGGAAGAAGACAGGATAGAAAACTGAAAGGAAAATATTGATGTCATATTGGGAGGGATAGAGTTGGAGAAATAATTTAGGAGCAATGAACCACTATCTATTGAAAACTTTGGTATAAGTTTAGTGTGTTGCCAAACAGTGCCAGCTGCTGAGCAGAAAATGTTCCTTCCTTGTAATTGGCTTTCTTCAGTTATATTTTGAAATGAGTGTTGGAAGCCAAATTGCTACTATAGTGACAAGTTTATTATCCCTAAAAAACAGTTCTTTTAGTGGAATTAGTGGGCCTCATATCCAGGCACTAGTACAGCTCTGTCAAAAAGGATGTGTGGGAAAATGAGACATGGAAGGAGTTCTGCCAGTTCTGCTTTAAGCATCTGCTTTCCTTACATTGAGTTACAGCTTTTCCAAAGCTCTGCTGTTCACCAAGCTAGAGGAGGAGTTTTTTAGTTTTATTTGTCTTGCTCTGAATAGCAAGTATTGCTATTTGAATATAGAATATGTATTACTGTACACATAAAATTTTACTTATGAAATAAATTTTTGTGCTAGTATCCATTTTCTTTGATAGATATTTCTATAACTCATGCTCAGCTGTTAGCCTACAAGACAGCTACTGAAGTTATCTGTAGGTGATACAATTCTGTTACTGACTGTTGAAGCTCATTTTCATTTCTGATAAAAACAGGGGGATTTCGGAATGTCTCCCGCGGTTAACATCTATGATTAGAGGAATTGGAGATCCGCTGGTTGCAGTCTATGCCAGAGCATACCTTTGCAGGGTAGGCTGTCATTTACCTCCTCTGATCTGTATCAAAGATTTACTGCAGCCAGTGCTGCCACTGCTTCAAGGAACTACTGCTTTTATCTCAAGTAGTCAGCAGCCTGTCTCTTCCTTTCAACAAACAAACAACAAATGATTTCTCTTCTGTTTTAAGAATGGGGAATCTCTCTTTAAGTGTTTGTAATAAATAAGAATAATTTTATGTGCTGCTGTAGGCTGTCGCAGTGCACTGGAGTGGACACTGATTTCCTCACTGGAGCTGATGTTAGGATCCTGTTTAAAAACAGCTGTAACTGCCTCAGGGTAGTTGTTAGTGGACATAACTATAATAGTAAGCGAGGAAATAATCAGTCAAAAGCATGTGATTCAATGCTGTTTGTTGATTTGATGTGTGTGACTTGGGCGTTTTCCTTCAGCAAATGCATCTTGGCTCACTCTGAAGGAGAATTGATAGATGCCAATAAAACGTTTTTCTTTTAATACAGGTTGGGATGGAAGTGGCACCACAACTCAAAGAAAGCCTGAACAAAAATTTTTTTGACTTTCTTCTAACATTTAAACAAGTAAGGAAATACATACTTTATTTGCAAAATCAGATAAATACACTTCTTGATCAAACGGCCATATACTGTTAAAAAATCTTAAAAGTTCTCAAATCCAGTTTTAGGGGTGTTCCTGTGTCCAGATATAGTATGGGAAATTTTACATGCATTCTGATAAGTTGAAAATGCTCTCTTCAGCATGTTTCCAGACTTGAATAGTATATGTGAGGAGCTTGATATTTTTCCCCCAGCTTGCAAGGAATGCTTCAGAATATCTGTACCTATGTGATACTGTCTGTTGTCGTTTCCATTCATGTACAAACTTTATCCAGTTTATCATATCTCCCATTAAATACCTTTTCACAGCAACACATTTTTGTCTCTTATTTCAACAGATACATGGGGATACAGTTCAGAACCAGCTGGTGGTGCAGTGTGTGGAGATCCCTTTGTATTTGACCCTATATTCTCCTGCTATAGACTGGATTTTACAGTGTATTGCATACCATGCTCCAGATGTAAGTGAGTGTGGTAATGCTCAATACTAAAGGAAGTGTTGTGGTGAAGAGTTAATTTTGCCTGCTAAAAAAACCACCCCTCAGTCAGTTCTTACATGAGTGTGAAAGCGAGTATGAAGAGCCTACATAGGACTGTCTGATGCTCTCTTCTCTACAGGAAGAATGTTTACTTTACAAAGCTGAAGTGTGACCACTTCAAGTTCATAGGCAGTATTCCTGTTTGTTTCCTGCTGTCCCTTAGCTAATTTAATCTTTATTTCCTGAATTCATCAGTTTCTTCTGTCATACTGATATAAAAATGATTTGAGTAAACTGTAGCTTAACATAGTGGACAGGCTATTTTAATCTCTGTCAGTGTGGTTTGCAGTCTGGCAGAGTTTTCACCTCTCCTGCCAGAGATAATTGACCTGGCTGGCAAACAGTGATTACCTGGAGTAATGGCATGGATGAAGGATTGCAGATTCGACTTCCGTAAAGTGGTGGTTTTGATTGAAATGCCACTGTACCTATTCCAGAGGATGTGTTTTATGTTGTGCTACACCATTGTTTTCTTGTGCTGTAAATATAGCATAAGACAGGGCTATTGGAATGTATTGGAGAGGTAATTAAAACAGCTTTTAGTAGTTTTCAGTACAGTAATTAAAGCTGAATATATTTGCAAAGTCTCTATTCACTAATTTTAATAAATAATTTTTCCAGATTCTGCTTACTGAGATGATGGAGAGATGCAAAAAATTGGGGAACAAGTAAGTGTTGCAGAGTGTAGAAGACAGGAGTCTGTAATGAGTACCCGTGAGTCCCTGGAATAATGTTCTCTCTCACTCTTTTGGAAACAGTTTGGATACATAGTGCAACTTTCATTCTCCCAGTAGCTTACTAAATCATGATTATGAACATCTGTTTTCCAGAGATGAATTTCTAAACTATGGTAGATCACTTGTCAAGCCAAAGTTAATTAGTTTAACTTGGTTGCTGCATTCTGGCTCCTAAGCCAAAGTCTAGGACATCTAATGTGTTCTTCATCAGCCATGTCTCTGATTCTTGGTTTTGCTTCGTTTTTCTGGGTTTTCCTCCACTTCCTTCCCCCTCTCATCCACTGGCTAAGGTAGGCCATACATGCATTCAGCAAGGGAAATTGTAAAGCGGCTGGCAGCCTTTGGAAGGTGGTAATACTAGGGATTTGCTTTTTTCAACATGAAAATTAATATCTCAAACGTCTCCTAGAAGTCTGTGTGCAGGGTAATCAAGTTCAGGAAGATGGTCTGGTCTGAAAGTTGGATGTACTTACTGAGTTTTATGAATGCAATGTGGCCTGCTGATGTGGGTTTCTCTCTGTTCATTTTATTGGGTAGGTTGCCTGAGTTCTGTGAAAGTTTTCAGCTATTTTCTTCTGATGTGCTTTGCACAGTCTAATTGTGCAGCAGCTGAGGAACTAAAATATGTTAATAACTTAGCTGAGGAATGCCAGCATTCTGTGACTGAGCTAAGGCATATGGGGAAAGCACAATTTAAAAAATGTGCTGTGAAAATGGTATTGCATCAGAGTGTATAGTACAGATAAAAATAATTCACATCCTCTGATGTACAAATTTTTTGGATAGGTATTGATTTGTTTTGTGGAACTTATTTTCAAATCAACTTTCAGCATTTTTCACTGTAAAGATGGGCTAGGTTCCTCCTCTTTGTACCTGTTTGCTCTTTGAAGGAAGGATAAAATGTTGAGTATAATGAGGGGGTTTTTTTAAGAAATGTTTTTGGGACATGTCTTTTTATTGGGAAGTTGAGTAATCCAGTTTAAAACAGTAGTGTTCTTTCAAAGTAGAGTTCTACATTTTTGTGTCTTCTCATGACTGTCAAAATACTACAAAGCAAGAGGCATAAGTATATAAATCTTTAAATAATTTCAGTATGTTCCATGAGCTGCTTTGCAGCCATCTAAGTGAAAAGTGACAGCCTGCTGTCTGTATTGCTAAGCACAGACCTAGTGAACTGGAAGTGCTTGTCTAATGATAAAATGCGAATTCCAGTCAAATTGTGATGGGACCACTAAGGCTCAGGCAGAAACACAGAAGCTGCTGGGCTATTTTGAGCACTCCACAGAATTTCCTTCACGGTAAACTACCCTGTATTCAAACTGTCTGTTTCAGACTAGTGAAGGGCACAGTGTTTATGAGGCAGCTTCTGCAGCTAACTCATGGCTAACTAAACTGGATGTTACAGTGATGCAGGGAGTTCACTCTGCCATTGTGGCTTTGGCTTGATTGTAACACAAATACCTGTCTGAATGGTTAATCATAAATGTCTCAATATGTCATTGCCCATTATCACATGACCATGACTCTGATTTATTTTAATCCTAACAATGCAGCTGCTAGAGATGCGGCTTTTATAATGCGTATTTAATATAATTAATTAAGAAAAATTTCAACAAGGATTTGCCTTCCCTAAATATTCTTCAGAACTGTGGTTAAACAGAGAGTAAGTTTCTAAATGTCAGCTGCTCCTAGTTTGCTTGATATTCCTGGTAAATTCCTGCTAAAATGATGGCTTCAAAAACACCTGTGTGGAAGAAGTATTCTGCAGGCTGGGTTACCTTTATCTTATCAGGTAGCTTAATTTTTTCTTGTTTTGCTTATGCATTATTAATCCTCATCAAAGCAAGCTCGATTTGTGTGAGGGTCTTTTTTTCCTTATTCTCGTTCTTTTTTTAAAATTTACAATAGGTGCTGGACAGTTAGTCTAAGAAGTTCAGATTAATGTAAATGCAGGGACTACCAAATTCGAGTTGCTGTTGAGCTGTATTGATCTGTGTTGTGTTCATTGCAGTGCTTTGCTGTTGAATTCAGTAATGTCGGCGTTCAGAGCAGAGTTTATTGCTGCGAGATCGATGGACTTCATTGGCATGATTAAAGAGTGTGATGAGTCTGGATTCCCAAAGGTAACATTTTGTATGTAATTTGTAACAATTCCTTTTCTTTGGCAGAGGTCTTTATCCTCTTAGTTGCCACATAACTTGCATGTTACTTGAATAAAATTATTCAAGAGGTTTGATCTGAAAATCATTCTGCACAGTGTACCTGCCAGACCAGTCTTGGATGGGCGTGCATTCTCTGCTTTTAATTTAAAATTTCTCATTAACTTTCAGCATCTCCTCTTTCGCTCCCTGGGATTAAACTTGGCATTGGCTGATCCTCCTGAGAATGATCGCCTTCAAATACTAAATGAAGCCTGGAAGGTTATAACAAAGCTGAAGAACCCACAGGTGAGTTACTGTCCATTCTGTTTCACTACTGATTCTGTGTTTAGAGCAAAGTTGTAGTCAGTTGTTAAGTAAGCATGTGCTTAGCATGACATTGTTTATCTCTTCTAAATATGTGCAGTTTCAAAAGAAATGTGATGGCTGTAATATCATTAGATCATCCCTGCTTTTCTTAGCTCTGCCGAAGCATAACTTAATTTTACATCATATTACTACACAGATGTAACTTTTGAGTTCTAGATCTTTAGGTCTGCATGAATCGTACCTTAGGAATTAATTATTTTAAGTGTAATTTTTGCAAATGTATTTCTCACAGTCTCCTGCAAATATTGGTAATCATAAGACACATGTATTTCTAGGATTATATCAACTGTGCTGAAGTGTGGGTGGAGTATACCTGCAGACATTTTACGGTAGGTGAAAATTATTTTGCTTTGGATTTTTCTGATACAGACTGAGTGGCTGTATTAGCAGTTTGGTACTAAAGATGGAAAGGCTTTGACTATTAAATATAAGTGTGTCGGAGTGAAAAATCATGTTTCCTTTCATAAAAGATGAATGAGGACAAAAGATGCAGCTTTGAAGCTTTACCACCCCACAGCACTGAGTGTTTCTTATCCTTTTGTTTTAATGGCAGATGGACCAGTTTAAGTCAGGATTTACTGGAGTTATGGCTAAACTTCCTGGCTTAACTAGAGCTCCGTAAAAAGCTGATGCTTTGGCAAATGGAAATAAATTATGCTACTCAACTGGTGTTTAATGACTTGATTTATGTGCCAATTTCATTCCTGTATTTTGTAACCTTGTTTTTTGCTACACAGAAGCGAGAGGTCAATACAGTTCTGGCTGATGTTATCAAACACATGACTCCCGATCGAGCATTTGAGGATGCTTACCCACAGGTAAAGAATTTATTTTGCCAAATCTGTAAAAATCTGATGTGCATTTTCTTAAATGGAATTAATTCTTAAACATTACCGATAGCTCTTATAACAAAATAATTATTTTTAAACACTAGCTGTAATTTGGGAAACTTCTTGGAACACTGTAATGCTGTGATTTAGTCCTTTTTTTCCATGCACATCAATCCTGATTGCTAATTTCCTTCAGCAAACACCATTGTTGATGTAGGAGTTAACTATTGCTACTTCTAAATACTTAAATCATTCAGGTTTAGCAATAGTTAACTCCTACATCAACAGTGGTGTTTGCTGAAGGAAATTAGGAATCATGGTAGGCTGTTTAAATAGGAGTAAACCATAAAATAGTCTGTCTCTATTTGGCATTGTTAAGGCTTCAGTGAATTACTTTGTCCAGTTCTTGAGACTGAATGCCAAATGAGATATGGATTAGTTGAGAAGGTTTTTGTAGTTACTTGGAGGGTGTGGATAGTCTTAATTTAACTCATATTACAATAATTTCCTCAATTTTTTTTACTTTTCCTTTTTCTTCCATTTAGCTGCAGTCAATTATTCAGAAAGTTATTACCTATATCTATGACTTCGCTCTGCTTTTTTCAGTGGTAAGTGATATTCTGTTTAATAAATTTTTAAGAAGAACTGTTTGGCACTGTTTCTGCAAGAGAATTTACCTGACTGGGATATTTAGATTGTTTACATGTTCACAGCATGGAAGGACTTTTTATCAAGTAGATAAGTGCAGAAAAATTTTGTGAGCTTTCTGCTGCTTGCTACTTAATATTCCAATTCCAATTTTCTGTACTTTTTTCATTAGGCTGTTAAATTCTCTGTTTGTTACTGTGGCATAAGTGACATTCAATGCAAGATGAAATACCATTTATTTGTGTGTGTTAATGTAATTGCTGATAGCTGTTTCTGTGTTATGATACATACTTGACATGCCCTCTCATAGCACTTAACACTTGGCATTGAAATGAAGTGGAACTCAGAGAGGTCACGGACTGTAGGTGAGGTAGAAAAATAGAAACAAAGTCAGTAGACTGTGTGTCAAAGTACGGAAACCATTTGAAGTGTAAAATTCAAGACTGATTCTGTGGATTTGGGGTCAAGTCTTGTTCACAAATTGCTTGGATAATTCTGAAAAACTTACCCTCACTATATTCTTGAGATGATACAGAAGCTAAGTATTTTAGTATGTTAAACAACCTAGACCCTTATTTTTTGAAGGAAATTTGAATGTCTTAGACTTCTTAACTTGCTCTGGATAGATGTGAAATTGTTGACAATGTGTAGACTGTTTTAACTGTTTTTAATATCTTACATTTTTTTCCATATGTCTGAATTTGTCATGATCTTAAGCTGTTTGAAGCATGTGATTGCTTTTAAAATTAAAGTGCAACATTTGATTCAAACAGTTCTGTATTTTGTGTTCCCTTCTGGATCTCTGTGATCAATAAATTGATACATCTTTCAGCCATCAGTCCTTTTCCATTCATTCCACTTTTTCATCCTTTGAAATGAATTACTGTTTTCAAAAAAGATGAAAAGAGTTTTATCTAAATAGCTGTGCTTATAAAACTTACCCAAAATATTTATTATTTTCATGTGTTGTTTGTAACATACCTAATTTTACTTGTTTATGTATTTGTACTTTCAGGAGAAATTCTTGCCATTTCTGGATATGTTCCAGAAGGAAAGTGTGAGAGTGGAGGTTTGCAAGTGCATTATGGAATCTTTCATTAAGTAAGTGGAGACTGTTGAAGTGAAATGCACTCTGGAGGCTCTGAGAACCTTATTGAAAGATGGCTAGGGTAGAGGAGTCAGTATATTGTCTGTTTAGTTTGTGAAGGTGTTCCAGGCTATGGGAAAGAAAAAAGAAAATGTGTCAGTTTTGTTAATCTATTGATGGACTGTTTGACTGTTCACAAAGAAAGCTGAGTTGAAGTAATTATACTGATGCTGACTTAGTGTGGGTTAACCGAGTAGTTAAGTTCTCTGAGCTTTTTTTTTGTGTTGCCTTTGTTGGTTTATGACATTTTTTTCAAATTCCAGTTGCTGTCACAGCACAGAATAGAGCATTGCTACAGTTGAAAATGAACTTAGAAAATGAAAATATATTCAACTGTTCCGAAAGTCAAACAGTCCTTTTCTTTTCAAATAACAACAGGTTTCTTGAGACATTTTTCTCATTTTCACCTTCCCTTCAGGTATTTGTATTCACTGCTGAGCCCCCCAAGCCTTCTCTCCCCTAGGGCACACAGGGCCAGCTCTCTTGGCTTTGCTCATATGAGAGGTGCTGTGGCCCCTTAATCATCTTAGTGGAGCTGCACTGCACATGTGCCTCTGTGCCTAAACCTGACACTGATCCTTCCTGTCTGTCCCTAAGTAGCTGAGAAATTATATTACATCTTGGTAAATCTGGGATTGTTTTGTTTTGATGTTTAGATTGCCTCAATGTATCACATGTGCCCCTTACTGTGTCCCTTAAGGAGTCGGTCTGTGGCTTGGCAATGCAGCTGTGTATATTAAGATAATCTTTCTTGGCTGGCATTTGTTGGGGTTGTAGATGTATTAACCATGTGATCGTTGGTGTTCCTGTGGTTCACAAATGAACTTAAAACTCGTGCAGTGTCATACAGTGCTGGTGATGGGAATTAGGCATTAAATCAGTGTTATTCTAGTCATTGTTTTCCATTTTGACAGAGCAGGATTTTTCACCACTTTCTCTAAAACACTTCCTAGGCATCAGCAGGAGTCAACAAAGGATCCCGTTATACTCAATGCTCTCCTGCATATCTGTAAGACGATGCATGATTCTGTAAAGTAAGATGAACTTCTACTAAGAACACTCATTTATGCGAAGTTGGGCTGCCTGATGTGGTTTCATGTTTCTGAGGCTGTTTGTTTCAAGGTGGATTAAGACATGAATCCAATTAGTGCTGAGGGAAGAGCTGTGCAGTGAAGTGGCAGCGCGTACCATTTGCTCTTTAATTACTGCTGCATTTTGAATACTGAAGCAGAATTTTAAAAGGGAAGTAGCAGTGGTTTTTTAGTTTTCTGGTGAAGCAGAGACACTTTACAATCTATTCTTCAAAATACTTTGAGAGTGAAACCAATGTAATCTTTGAGTTGTAGTGAATAATAAGGTATTTCTGAGATTCAATTCAATATGTAGCTACTAAAGCACAGATTGCCATACTCAATTATACCTTTTTGTTGGTCACTATTTTTAGCCACTACAAAGGGGTGTGAAATCTTTAAAAGGATACCTGGAAGATCTCTAGGAACTTCAATAGGGGAAGCTAGAACTGAGAAGCTGTTGAACCATCTATATCTTCCCCCTGATTCCTCCTCTTCTATTTTGCCCTTGACTTTGAGAGCTGAGGTTGTTTGGGATCCCCTGTGCCCTGTTGCACCCTCACTGTTTCAATAGCAGTTGTGCAGTGTGGAAAACACTGTGGTTTGTAGGTAACTTGCAAAAATCACACTGAAATCTGTGTCTGATTGAAAACAGGGCCAGGATCACAGTGCTGCAAGTTCTAGCTCTCAAGAGGACAAACCTTTTTTTCCATCTGGTTTGGGTTGAATTGTAAGGGCACAGTTTCTTTTGCCACTCTGAGCCCAGAGCCTCTTAGTATGGCAGATGCTGCAAAGGAACTTAAAACTTTCTCATCCTTGATAGGCCATGAATGCAAGATTTATTGTCAATAAAGAGGTCAGATTTAGCATGTAATTCCAATTTAAACCAGCTAGAGTGCTTTATTTTGGGTTACAGTACCTTATTTGGCTGGCTGTGTGTTGCACTAAAAGCCACTTCAGCCTTTAAATAGAACAATATATTGTACATAAAACAGCTTATTAAAAAAAATAAAGCAATTTATAGCAATCCATATTTGGTGCTTCCTCTGATGCTTTGCCAAAACAATTTAGTAGTTTACTGGGACCTTTAAAACCCCTTAAACCAGCAGTCCCTTGAGCTAAGATGGTTGTACGTCTCTTGGTAAATCACCATACATTCCAGTTATTTTCAAGCAACTCCTGCATCTGTTTTTGCATCCTGGTTCAGGAAGCTCCCAGCCCATTGTGTGGGGCTCGCTGACCCCTGTAACAGCTGTTGGAGGATAACAGCTTTAGACTGGCAGGGGTCTGATTCACAGTTGAACTGGAAACCTATTACTGACCTGGAGATCTCATTACAAGCCTTCTGAGCCTTTCAGAGCCCATCAGTTGACTCTTTGAATTGGCGAGGCACTAATGAGCTAATCATGCTGAGGTTTTCTTTCCTGCCTTGCTGAATTTGTATAGTAAAACTATTGTTCTCTTCCCATCTGGTGTCTGAGTTGGAAATTGGTAACTGATACACTAAAGGTCAAAGCTGGAGCCAAGTATATAATAGTAAGGGGATTAAATTGTATTAGTTAATTGTAATTTAACTTGCTGTTCATCCATTTTCTGCGAGGCAGGTTTGACTGACTGCATTTTTTATGTGATGTAAATTTGTTTCAAATCAGATTTTGGACTCTTGGTGTAGAATAGGTATCTGTGATAGTTTTGAAAAGAAACTCCTTTTTACATATCAGTTTAGTTCAGTTCTTACTAAAACATGAAGAAAACCAGCACTGTAGCAAGGTGAAGTTAATTATTTTTTAAATTCTGAGGTAAGGTTAATTAAAACAAAAAACCCTAAATAAACCAAACCAAACCCCGAACTAAACAATAAACTAATGTTATACACTGCATACTATTTAAAGGGTATCTTAAAAGCTTTACTCCTTAACTCTCTTCTAAGAATAGACTTACTAATTTCTTTAGGTTTTTAGACTTAGTTCTTACTCAGGTTCTCATATTGCAACACAAGACTGAAGCCATTTGTTTGCTACAATAAAAAACATTAGTGTAGCTTCTTTCTCCTCATGCCAAAGTCTGAGGTTTTTAGAGAATCTAAAGACACTCAGCAATTCTTGGTTTTTTTTAAATCTGGAATTTAGTTTGGTTCATGGCTGACTTGGTGATATTCACATTAAAATTAGTTTTATACAGAAAAATTTACAAAATATTATGTATCATTTGAAGCTTTATCGATAAATAGCATAAACAATAATCTAAAATTTACCAAATAATTTCTTTTTTTTCTAGTGCACTAACACTTGAGGATGAGAAAAGAATGTTAGCAGCTCTGATAAATGGATTCATAAAAATGGTGAGTGACAATTGTGTGCAACTGTTGGGTGCACCTTAGAGCTCGGATTTTTGTGAGATCCCCATGAGGAACAGGTGCCTGTGTGACTGACTCAGAGGCCAGTCTCTGACTTGCTGAAGACCACCGAAAACCCCAGGCAGTGCATTTTAGTGAAATAAGTGTGTCTGTGTTCACAGAAATGTCACAAAGTGCTGAAGCTGATGTGGTGCAAGATGAAAGTTTAAAGTGCACACGTTGTTTATTTAATCGTATTTTCTGCTAGTTTTGTACAAAAAACCCCTCAGAGCACGTATTTAAAATTTAAACAGCAATTGGAGCATCAGAGAGGCCACTGGTTTATGTGAGTGAAGTTCCACTGCCCAGCTCTAAATGGAACCAATACCAGCTTTCAGAAATACAAAATAAGTGTAACGTTTTGCAATTCTAATCTCCATTTATCTGAATTTAGAAATAAGATAATTCATCTCATTGAATTAGCAGTCCCAAGGGAACCCCAAGTGTTTTGTCTTGAAATTAGTTTTTAACTTATTCTCTTATATCCCTCACTCTTATTCCAATAAATCTTTTGTTGATCTCTGTTGCTTTTGAGATGTCAGGTTGTTTTAGGGAGACTTTCTTAAGCTTTTTGTATTCTCTAACCACATACTCTCAATGCTTGTTTTTTTCTTTCACATAGAGCCGACAGGCTCTGTGCCTACTTGTTCTCTTTGTCCTTTGTTGCAATTCTGTGGATTTACTCTAGATGGTTGCTTTTTCTTCAGCAGTATTAATTTGCTAATTAATGTTTTAATGTCGTTTTGCTTTATTAAGCTTTACATGCAGTATAATATAGTATAATTTCCTTTAGGAAGATTTCTTGCATTGAGTAAAATCTGATGTGTCTTGATAGTCCTGGTTTAGGGGGAAAAAAATCCCATAGCAGCAAAATGACTAGTTATGAATTTACACCAGCACACATTAAGATGTGGAGGGAAAAGCAACTGTAACATTCATCCTTACAGTCGGTCTTTCTGTTGGAAAAATTTATATTTTTAGGCAAGTTTTCTTGAGACTAGGACTTGAGAATCAGCAGTTGTACAAATAGAGGAAAAGCAAAGACAGTTGTCTGTAATGTGAGAAGCAATCCTTTGTTTTCTGGTGCAGTTTCTTTGATCTTTCACTGTATGGATTAAATGTAAATTTTATTCTAATTTTGTAAAAAATTCTTTTGCATATGACCTGAGCAATAATAAATAATGCAACCTTTACTTCTATTAGAAAAAAAATTGCAATAGAATACATAAACGTAGACTGCCTGGAGACTGTTCCTCATGCTCTGCTTTTAATTGACAGCTGAGACACTGCAGCTGACAGCACTCGGGTTTTTTTAAGTCTACAGGGTTGGAAGAGGGTTGTTCTCACACAAAGGTTGTTTTTTGACTTCTTTCCTGCAGAATGCGAGGTTACAGGCTTTTGCCATACTATGGAAGTATGTATTTATTAGCCAAACTCAAGGAAAACCTGCTTTTCTTACTGGTTTATCTAATCAGGAAAAATGCTATTTTCCGTTGGAGGCTCTTTGTCAACTAGAAATTAGAGGAATCTGAATACAGATTCACAGATCTATTTCTATTTTTCTGGGTTTTTTGTCTTGCTTTCTAAGTATGATCAAAACCAAGCCTTTGTCTCTCCCGTAAAGAATCAAGAGTTCTGCTAGTTTTGAAAACACTTCACAAACCTAGGATTTAAATTTTGTTTCCTTGAAAAATACTTGATCTGTAAAGTAGAACATCATGTGTCATATAGACCAAAAAAACCCGAAACAGTAAAACTTTCATGTTTCCCTCAAGCTCAAGTATTGCAGACAGTTGAAAGAAGAGAGATTCTCTGACTGCTATTTGTTGTTACTGGTGGGTTTTCTCCTTAGCAGTATATGGAGATTTTGACTTTTGAATATCTATGCTTTATCTGCATGCAGTTTTACATGTGTTTAAGGCCTGCAGTGGTGAGGTCTAGGGGCCTTTTGTCTTTCACAGGTTTCATTTGGCCGTGACTTTGAACAACAGCTGAGTTTCTATGTTGAAGCCAGGTCAATGTTTTGCAATCTGGAGCCTGTTCTAGTCCAGCTGATTCATGTAAGCCACAGTTTATCTACATTTCCTTAATAAATGGGGATATATTTGCAGTTCTCCCATTCCCTGCTCAGATTGTTGGTCTATGGCAAAATAAGTCTGAAGTATTTTAATCAGGTGTTTATAAAGTGAACTTTGCTCTCATCTCTGGTTTTATCCCCCTAAACACTCTGAGGTTCTTGCTTGACAGGCATGCATGTCATCATTGCAACAAAGAAAATGGGCTATCTTGCAAGAGATTTCGTATATAATAAAATAAATGGCACTTTTGTGCATTCAGAATTTGGGTTGCCTCTTCTATAATCTTCCATCTAGGAAAGATTAGACTGTGTCTGGCTGCAGATGCAGGCAGAGTCCTGCTCTGATTGGGACGGTTAATCTCTTTTCTGTATTGAGTCACAGGTGAGCATAAGCTGCATCTGATTCCTTTGCAACATTGTATCTTCCCTTAAATCCTTTTATTATTTTGGTTTATGGTTTTTTAATCTGTGTTAGCTAGAAATCATGATTGTCATGCTAGCAGGGAGGTGACAGCACTGTAGCTGGGAAGGAAAGGATAAGCTAAAGGCTTGATTAAAACAAGTCTACTTTCACAAATCATTTGCTTTAAGGAACAGTCACTAAAATTCTCCCAGTAAAAAGTAAATAGTGCAGTGAGGGCACACTGTATCAGGGTTCCTTTGGACACTGGCTTTTCTCCAAATGCATGCAGTAAAACATGCAGTTTGTTATTTGCTACTGAGGCTGTGCATTTTTCTTAATGGTTTGCTTTTGTTTTGTGTGTGTAGTCTGTGAACCAACTAGCAATGGAAACAAGAAGGGTGATGAAAGGAAATCATTCCAGAAAGACGGCTGCGTTTGTCAGGGTAGGTCTGACTAATAAACTCAGCCTGCTTTCTTTGCAGATAATACTGTCTGCTGCCACCTAAGTTTATCAGTTTCACAAAACCAGTATGTTAGTATTTTTGACACTGTTTGTAGTCCCATTTTCTCTTGTTACCAGCAGTCTTTACTCTCTAAAGCCTCTCTTGTTGCTGTTTAAGATTAAAAAGATCCAAACCATGTAATAGCAGCTTTGTGTTGAGAAAGAGCAGCAAGATTGACTCCTTCTCCAAAGGAAGGTTCACCAGAGAGGTGTTTGTGTGAATTCTGGAAAGCTCAGCTTTTCAAATTATATTTTAAATATAATACCAAATTTCTCTGTAACTCAGTCACAGGGAGAATGGGAGATGGGGTAAAAAATATATTCAAACTTCTGTCTCATAATATCAGTGCTGATACGCTGAAATCAGGATTTGAATTTCAAATGAGGTTCTCCTTTCAGCTTTAGTGCCTCTGAGTCTATTTAGAAATGGTCAGATGTGCTTTGAACTCTGCACAGGCCATCACAGGATATCCAGGTTGCTTGTGTTCCCTTCTTCTAATCTGAAACGTGTCCACCAAGGTTGTCCATCTCATGTGGGAAGCTATTTGCATATGCAGTGGGCTTCAGTTAACTTCAGTGGGCACCTGTGCGTGGTATCCTGGGCAAAGGGTGGCAGGGCTGGCACTGGCCAGCTGCTCTCTGCCTGGGGGCTCCTTGCTCCATCCAGGGGCTTGGGCTGTGCCCACAGGTCTGTGCCCATAGGTCTGTGCCCACAGGTCTGCAGCTGCAGCACCCTGGCCTACATCTGCTGCCTCCCAGTACACACAGGGCACCTGCTCTCACCACTTTGGCAGATGGTTTGTCCCTGAGGAAACTAATCTGCTTTTCTAGTTAGCTTTTGGTCTTGAGCTGCAAGGTGGTTACCTGAGGAGGGAGGAACTCTTTGAGCTACAGTCATAGAGAGTCAGTTTTGAGCTTATCTAGTAATAGTAACAACAAAAAAAAAATTGAAATACTCATTAGAAATTTTAAAATTGCCGATTTTGGGCTTCACATAATATTTGCTTTGTATTGAAAATCTTTCCCAAAACTGATCTACAGATTTTGATTCCTTATTGTGTATGAAATCAGTAAGGATTGCTATAACTCTGAGAGTAGGAATTTTATTCAGTTTTTTTAAAATTTCCTTTAGGCTTGTGTTGCCTTCTGCTTCATTACAATTCCATCTCTGAGCAGTATCTTCACCCGTCTTAATCTGTATCTACACTCTGGACAGGTTGCTCTGGCAAATCAGTGCCTTTCACAAGGTAAGGCATGAATTTGTCTACTTAAAGGTTCTCTTATTTCAAAAATATTTCTAACTGTGAATAACAACTTGGTTGATATCCTATGTATATTTATGATGCAATTAAAATACAGCTCTGTTTCAAACATTGTTAAAGCAAAAACTTGTCATAATGAAGCAGCTCTTCACCATGATCTTAATAGCCAAGACAGCTGACTGTAGTTGACACAGTCCTGGCCATGAGGTAGGTTGTCCTAAATTACTTAGGAGTTATGGAAGGCATGGAAAGTTTTTGTCCTGCATAATTATGCAAGCACTCTAATCACAAATGATGTGCTTTATGATAACTGAAAAAAGAAATGAAAGCATCTGTGTAGTAGTTCACAGACTGACAAAATTCACCAATGAGCTGGAAAAGAATTCCAGGTTAGGTCAGTGACAGCAGAAACTTGCTATCAAAGCGCATGCATGAGAAATGCTTAGCCAAGAAAATGTGCCACTGTATCCGAGTGAAACAATGGGGTAATATCAGATCCTATAAAGACTGAAAAATATTTTTTCTTTTTTTTTATCTGAATTATTGATTAAAATGTGCCTGAGCACATTTTCAGCCATCCTGTTAGTTCAGTGTTAAGTAATAGGAGATTCTGACAAAAAGTGATTTGGGGAAAAAAATGGGAGCTATTCTGGCACCAGAATGAACATTAAGTCTGTATCACCATTTAATATGATCTTGTTCCTGTTCATTTTACAAATGGAAGTCAGTTATCTATTCCAAAAGTCTCCTTATACTTTTAACTGCTTGCAGTATTTTTCTTTTCCTTTTTAAAGTGATGTCATTCTACTTTGTTTTGCAATTTTAATCCTGACTTTCAATGTCTGCTCTCCAATAGTAAACACTTTTCCTTTGCATGTTTTCAGTGGAGCTGTGAGAGTAATAAATTGGATTACTTTGCAACATCTTTTGTTATGACTATTAATTCTTTATGTTAGCTCTATGCTTCTTCACGAGAGTTTGTTTTCCAAGCTCTGCATTTACCAGCAAGTTCCAGCTGCACAAACAGGCTGACTTAGGATGCTGATTAAGACTTTTTAGTGCACAGTGACTGTTGGATTTCTTTGTTTTGAATCTGATGTTGCCCATACAGCAAAGCAGAGGGATTTAGAGTAAAGCTGACTGTTGTGTCCAAGTTTGTTGTGCAAATAAAAGATCTGCAAAGTCTGTTGTTGTGCAATTAGCACTGTGCTGTTTCTTTGTAGATAATAGAGTTACATCAAATGGACTCGCTTTTTCTTCCTGTGGTGTTTTATTTAATTGACCAGCTTACCTTATCCTGCATGTCAGTTTTCATTATTGTTGCTGTGTTGCTGAGCTTCTCTTGTTGGAAGCAAATCCAAAGTAGTTTTTCTGTAATATTTCGTCTTTGAGGATTATTCCCTGACCATGTTGGGACCCACTCTGTGATTTAACATCTTTCAACTTATAAACTGCTTTTCCACTATTTTTGTGATCCAGTTCCTCTCTAAGGGAGACTCCTGGGCCCCAACAATTGTCCAGATTTTTCAGTGTGAGAGTTTACAAATGTGCACAGCTGTTGTTTGACACATGAATACAGTGCACTCACTAAACAATTAACAAGATCCCCATCCTGAAATCTTTTGAGGTAGCAGGTATATGCAAAGTTTTGTGAACTCAGTGTCTAAAATGCATGTTTGTTAACCACACTCTACTGAATTTTAGACCCACAAGCTAGAGAGAGGAGCATTTGGTTCATCTGTGCTTTTGTTAAAATGAAGCAAAACTGATGTTCAGTAACTCACTTCATTTACCAAGGTTTTATTGTTAGGCACTTTTTTGCTCCCTTAGCAAAGCTATTTTGAGTATAATTTGTACTCAGAGACATGTCACTTGCATGAATAATTTAGCATGTGTTAAACAGTTAGGCACTGTCTTGGGACATTTTTTGCGAACTGTCTTTCCGTATGTTGATGCACTGAAGTCACATAGTGTGTCCTTGAAAGTTACTTTTCACACAGTTTAATCTGTATCTCAACTGAATGAGTAAGAAGTAAGAAATATTGATTAATTCATAACAGCAAATTTCACTCCAGTCAGTTAACTGAGTTAACTGGTGCCAATTAGACACTGATCTACTAAAACCAATGCAGCATGAAGTGAAGATTTAAGAGTGTGCCATTAATGATAGCATTAGGCCAGGAAGGGAGACTGTGCCTTGTCTGTAACCTTTATTTCATGCTGATTTGAATTAGCTTAATTGGTTTAAAATTGTGAAGAGAAATAAAGCTGAAAGGTAATGTACCTGATCCGATAGCTCAGTCAGCAGTGGTGCATGCATGAGTGTATGTGCATGCACTTTCTCCTTGAAGACTCCAGCTGGTGTTTGTAGCAAGGTAAAGTCTTGGATTTTTCTCAATTTTAAGTTCCTATGAGGAGTCCAGCTGTTTCAGTGAGTTGACTTTTCACTTAAACACATAACGAAATTGAGTTCCACAGCTTCTGTTGGCAATAGGAAGATTTCTCTAAATTGCCAGTGTATCTATCTTGAAAAAGGAGGATGTGCAGGCCATAATAAATAAATTTATGAGTCTGAGGATTGCACTGATAAACTATCAGCAGTTGGAGAGCCACAGCTAATCTGCTTATGACTGGAGGAGTTTGAGTTTTGCCTCATTTCCAGTCTCAAGGGACAGCAGTAGTAACCATCAGTCCTCGTGTCTTGCAGTTCCCATTTCCTCTGTCCCAGCCTTGCTTGCTGGGATTTACCACACTGTTAATCAAATCAAGTGTTTGAACTCATCCAAATACTTCAGTATTAGAAAATTGTCATCTATCCTGGAAGAGATTTCCTTTAAGACAATGAAATTCTATCAGAACTGTGAATTTTCAGGCTCATGGAACTCCAGCATTAATACACTGACGGATGTCTGTTCTGGGAATGTTCAGTATGTATTAAAAATGACTGTTGTCTCTTTCATTTCCAGTTCCCAAGACCTTTAAATAAAACGAATCTGTAATTATGTTTAAAATGTTAGGTGAATTTGCCCTGGATGCATAGTTTGTACCTCTGGAGAGCCTATTAAGAGCCCACCTTTGAAAAGAAGATGCTAGATTTTAGAGAGATGAGCTTTTCATTTTTCTTAACTGAGCCACTGAGCACTGCATGCTGCCAGCAGAGAATAATAAATTCTCATTGGTCATGCTTTCTGTCATGGGGGTGCTTGGACTAAATTGAGATTAAATGCATGCTCCATTGTGTCACTCTTCTGGACTTCTGAGATGTAGGTATGATTTTCATTGCACACATTTCCTCCCTGTGGAAATGCTACTTTTGTCTGTCAAAAAAGAGACAGCATGAGTTTTTAATGTTTGGTCACAGCATTCAGCAGGTGGGTAGAGATGACATAACTTTCTGGTGATGTGTGTTAAGCAGCATTTTTGTTTTAAAGGCTGTGAAATCTTTGCCTCCTTTGAGAAATAACATGCTGAGTGAATAAGGTAATTCAGCTGATTCTGTGTGACTAATTTCACTGAGATATTGTCAAACATAAAACTTTATAGAAATGGAGAGTCTGTCTCTCAGATCATCTGCTGCAGACCTTTTTGCAGATTTTAATTCTGAAGAACACAGTGCTTAAAGTACTTCTATGTGTTTGTTCTGTTTTACAGTTGTGGCTAAAACACAGTTAGACCTAGTAGATTGCAAAAATAATTTCTACTGCAGGAAATGTTACTTTTCCATGAGGGTTCTAAAGGCTTCAGTCACACTGGAGAAAGTATAGTATGGAATATCTAATAAGTAATTTTAAATCATAGTCTAATAATGGTTTGGAGTATTTTCTCAGTACCATTAGAGAACAATTTTTAGTATTTCTTCCTAATCTCCTGAAATCTTTATAGATCCAAAGAATATAAATAGAGAGAATTTGAGATAAAGAATTTAGAAAAATAGGAACCTGAAGAGATTTTCCTAATTACAGATACTGGGACTTCTTGGCTCATATTTCTCTGGTGAGATTGGTGTATGCCGTCTCTGTTACTGTTTTAAATAACTGCTTTACTTGAAGGCAGTAAAAGAGCTTTGGGAAAAGAATGATGTCATACTGTCTTCCTAAATATAATGCTAAGTGTTGCTTCATTTGGACAGAACTGTGACCTGTACTGTTACGTGGGACTGCCACAGCTGGAAACTTCTCCCATTCCCTGGGCTTTTTCTTGTTCCTCTCTTTATCCCAGCCAATTGCTTTTCCGTATGATGTGAGAGGTGACATCGCTGTCTCTGTAGCTTTTCAGACTAGTACTTTATATCAGTTTGTCAGTTCTTCAAGTCTGTCTAGCCTATGACCTGTTTTTGAAAGTGTCTGGTAGCATCTACTAAGGAAACAATAATGTAGAATGATGCTTCTTGGCTTTCAGGTGCAGGTGATTTAATACATCCTTCAACAAAGCTTGTGTATGGACCAGGCCATGGTATTTAATAAAATAGATAGACCAGTCCTTAGGAATTTATTTTTTTTAATCAAGTTTTACTTTTTGGCCTTTGTAACTTCATGTGATAGCGAGTTCCATAGTTACCTGCTACTTGGAGGTCTAGTGTTTAGGGATGTTAAATGTTAGGTGAGTGGCTCAGAGCATGCAGCTGATCTCCTGGAGCAGAATTCAGTCATTCCTCATTCATTTTCTTCTTGCTGTCTATGAGATGATGCAGCTGGAAAGTTCCTGAAGAATTTGTTGTCAGTATTGCCTTTTCTAATAAGGAAACAGTTCCATAGCACCTTTTAAATCTTTTTGTCCTTTTGGAAATGGGAAGATTGGGACTAGATTAGATTATTCCAGGTATAAATGCACAACAGCAATATAAAGGATACAATGTCACCTCAGTTTTCCATTACTCTCCTAGTGATTCTTATAATTGCCTTGCCTTTTCAACAGCTGTTTAGGATGTAGTTTTCAGGAAACCATCTATAATGACTCCGAAATCTTTCATGAGTGTAAATAGCCTATTTAGAGCTTCTCTTTCTATAGTTATAGCAAGGCCTGTTTCTTTCCCCACATGCCTGACTAATATTAGAGTTCATCTGCTGCTTTATTGCTCAGAATCATGAGATCCATCTGCAATGCTTTGCAGTCACGTTCCAGACCAGTCTGCAAACATTGTCACCTCCCAGCTCACCATAAGGACGTGTCTCTGCAAAACTTTAAGGAATGCAGTAGTCATTTTGCTCCACTGGGAAAACTTTTTATTCCCTCTCCTTTCCCCATCCTTTATTAAGTTATGTACCCTCATGAGGACTTTCTTCCTTATCTTCTTTCAGGTTACTTGTTTAAAAAACCATTTTTATGAGGATAAATATAAAAAGTTTTTTTAAAATCTAAGTTTTTATTAACTGCCTTACTTTTAAACACAGTCTTGCTGGTTCTTTGGAAGACTTGAGAGATTTCTGAGGAATGATTTCTCTCTGCAAAAACCATATAGACTTTCCAGCCTTGTATCATGTTTTTTTGTATGTCTGCTAATTTGATTTTTTTTTTTGCATCATAATAACAGTAGAAACAATAATATTTAACTGTAGCATTTATTATTTCAAAATTTTCAGTATTACTGGAGAAGCTTTCTTTAGAAACTGCTGCTGATGTGGTACCTCACAGTCTTTAGGGATTACATGGAATTTAGAGAGGCAGGCTGAAATTTGTGGTTGGTTTTTGGGTTAGGTTTTTTTTTCCTGAGTGGGAGGGGAGGCAGTGGAGTGGGGTGTGTGTTGTATTTACTGGTTACACCTTAAGAATAAAATACTTGTGTCCAGTGTCCTTGCTGATACTCTGTGATGGCCCTGTGTGAATTTTCCACTTATGCCTCTGTATGCCTTTGTCTCCAAGTACTAATGCCTTGTACCAATCCCTAATCAAGCTGTGCCTAAAACTGGCTCTACCAAGCTTCATCCACATAATTACCTTTTTATCTGCAGCTAATTCATAGTATGAAATACTATGAATTAACATAGTACATTCCAGCTCACCAAGCAGCAGTGCATTCATTTTCTAATTTCAACTTTCTTCCTTCAAATAATTCTTTGTTGTTTCTGGATCGGAAGTGATGTGTAGACATCTTTAAGATGGAGAACTATTTGCAGTAGGTCAGGGGAAAACCACATTTCAACAATGTGGCAAAACTCTCACAGTGACCTCACCAATGTGAGAAGAAAGAGATTCAAATGTTTACAATGCTTGGTTG
Organism: Callaeas wilsoni; assembly: GCA_013398955.1. Lineage (NCBI taxonomy): Eukaryota > Metazoa > Chordata > Aves > Passeriformes > Callaeidae > Callaeas > Callaeas wilsoni. Next base: position 52,139 of record VWPU01020499.1, read on the forward strand.
TCAAAACAGTAATGGATTAATTTATTTCACAGAAAAAACAAGATAAAACCCCCACGCTCACTTCCCACTAATTTTTTGCACTGGAGTACAAGCTTCATTACATTTCCAACATCTGCTGGATGTAGAAGCAAAGTCTTCAGAGTATTAAATTAGATTTGACAGTGCTCTAAGACAGGAAAGTGGTGTGGAATGCAGAAGATGTGCGTGGACCCTGGTTTTGTCCTTTGGGTGGACTTAGCCCGGTGTAATTGTACCCGTGACTAAAAATACTTTGGGTAGGTATGTTAAACTCGCTCCCTTTTGCTCTTTGAAGGTGGACTTAAGGAGTTTAATTGTTTTCCCATCTCTGACTTTGCTCCTCCTTATTTTTGCCTGCCTGAAATCATGAATTCGTAGTTTAATTTGGTATCAGAGATACAGAAAATACAATGCAAGCTGAATTTTTATATATAGAGAGATTGATATATAGAAATCTATGGAGGTACATATAGTTGTGTGTAGGTATAATTAAACATGTGTACATGTGCCATGGTGAATATTGTCAATAGCAAAGCATTCAACACCAATTTCACTCTCTTTTTCTTCTGAGGAGGCTATTTCTGGAAGTGCTGACTTGGATATCCAAGACGGTTAGTTTTTGCAGCCTGAAGGTCAGCATATATGCTTGGGAGAAAGATTTATAGGATTATGGTCAACCAAAATGAAGGAGCTGCTGTGAAAGGATGAATTTAGTGAAGCATGAAGTATGTTATGTTCGGAGCACTGCACAAGATATTAACAGCAGTTGGGGAAGGCTTCATCATGGTGATTTGTTGTAATGCACAGGCTGCTCTCCCCTTATCCAGTTTAACAGTGGTTCACTTTAGAAGCAGTATTGTATACTTTAGGCAGATAAAAAACCAGCATCTTTCATCAGAAGGAGCCTTTTTTATCTTCTTTTTGTTTTTTTTAATCAAGAACATGATGATTGTTGTGGTTTTCAGTGCTTTTAATGTGGTTCCTTATATCTTTTGGAAGCCAGGAAAAGCGATGTATGGTTTTATTTTAAAACATCTCTATGGTAATAGTTTTAAACATTGACTTTTAAAGATACAGAGAAACCATCATTGCATAACCTCATAATTAATGTAATTCAGAATTAAACACTGATGCTCATGTCATACTTGAAAAAATAGCATGTCTGTGACAACCTTTTTAGTGAGCCTTTTCTCCAAACTCAGAGCGTGCGATGCATACTCTGACACCTCTCTGCCAGGATGGTAATGTTTAGAGGTCATTTTCTGCAGTCTGTAATAAAAACCTTTGCAATGATATGCATTTATTTTTGCTTCTTATGAAGCACATATATCTTGGATAAATGTGCTTTTAGTGTTCCAGCATAAAACCATTTTACGGCTAGCACAGATGGGCAGGACTTACTGCAAAATGAACATATTCTCCTTTGCCAGTTCTTCTGGATGTACCAAAGTGAAACACAACTGTTTTGTGCTTTATTGCTTTTTTGGCTTGCCTTGCCGCATTGAACGCGGGAAGCAGGGGGAGAAAGGCAAGGAACAAGGATTAAAAGTGCGGGGCAAGAGCCTGAGTCTCCCGAGGTGCTGGGACAGTGACAGCGTGTGCGGCTTGCGGCGTGACCCGGAGGCCGTGGGGCAG